>VOPJ01014931.1:4091-102501 GCA_014673585.1 Semibalanus balanoides | reverse complement strand
ATTTCGTCAATTTCAGGCAATATGGGGGGGGCTAACGCCCCTGCCGCCCCCTGGATCCGCTAGTGGGCGCGACCCAGCTCAGTGTGGGGGGGAGAGCGTCCTAGCGCCCCTAGATCCGCGCCTGATGGGTATGGTATGTAACTATCCAGGGGTGTACGAACCAATGGCGGAGGATTATATTTTCGGATGGGAGGACAAAGCAATCAAAGGGGGCCCCCAAGGAGCGTCAGGGCCCCTGCTAGGACTGAGGGTCCCCTCTAGCGGATCCGGCGGAAGGGCTTTAGCCTCCCCAAATCGCCTGAAATGGTCAAAATTTGATACATATTCCAACGGCAGAAGGGAAATATAATAAGCTTTTACAAGGGCACGTTTGTTTTAAACCGTTCAATAGGGTACCCACAAGCCAAAATCCTACCTCTCCTCTCCTCCACTTTTAATTTGCTCCCCAGCCCACGTTCATGCAGCATGCAGCATCATTGCAGCCCACGTTTGGATCCCGCTAAGTGGACTGGCGTCACCTTCACTAAAAATAACAATTACAACGACAATGATACACAGTGCACATCACGAAAATGGGCATTTTTACGACCAAATCACTAATCATTATTTACCCCCCCCCCCGCTCAATATTTTTTCTGAAGCCACATAGGGCAGCTCAACTATTTGAGCACCCACAATCATTTTGATAAAACCACACCCCTGCTATCTCGGAAACTATGATAGCTAGGAGCAAACGATTGAAGAGGCAATCGATAGCTATTGAAATTTGCAATCGCACCCAGGTCCTCAAAATTGATCTCAGATCAATAGTTTAGGCTCCAGAGGTCATGAAAGGTCAAAAATACTGTTTTTAGCCAAAACAAGTTTTTCCGTGAATAGCATGTCACCTAAAGAAAAAAGATAGGGAAATTTATTTGACGCCATCGTGTTGTCTCATTGATGCGCTTTGAAACATATACACGGTGACTTTGGTAAGGTCAAATTTCAAAATTAGACATCAGGTTCAAGGTCATTTGGTACCCAGGTTAGGTCATGTTGCATATGGGGCAACGCGGCTAGACGAGACAACACATGGTGTCAAACTAATCGTCTCTATTTCTCTTTTGCTATCAGAAGTTATTTAGACAAATCATTGCTGAATGACCTAGATGACCTCAGATGACCTTGTAGAAATCACTGAAAGCAACAATTGCACATTGATCATTTATTAATGAGCTAAAATAGCATGATTCTGAAAGAATTAGGCCTGATCCAATGCATATTTTCTTGAAAGGGAAGCATTTGTTTTATTTTCCCATTCACTTATAATAAGGGAGGTCAGGAAATTTGACCTGACCTTTGGTCACCGATACGCAAAAATCCGAAGAATAAACGAATTGTAGGGTACTGATATTCTTATTAAAATCCTGCAAGTTTCAAAACTTTCGAAAAAAGACTATGGCTTTGGCACGAATGCAAAACATTTTGAAGGTGAGGTCACTTGGACAGGACTTGTGGACCTGAACCGAGATGACCTGAAGTCAAAACTTTTCCAAAGTTTGGGTAATTTGATGCCCAAAACAGGTGACAAAATTTGCGGCGCTGCGCCGCCGCCGTTTTTTCCGCTATCCTGAAAAACCTTTGAGCGGGGGAGGCGGAAATCAACCCCCCCCCTGCAGTGCGCGGGTTAAAAGGTCACCATGTATATGTTTCAAAGCGCCTTGTCGATACGAACACGATGGTGTTAAATTCATTGCTCTATCATTTTATTTATAGATAAAATGTATCAAGGAAAACAAAATCTATCAAAAACTGCATTTTTGACCTTCGATGACCTCTGGAGCCTAAACTATTGATCTGAGCTCAATTTTGAGAACATCAATTGCGATTGCAAATTTAATTAGCTTTCGATTGCTTTTTTCCGTTTGTTCCTAGCTATCATAGTTCACGAGATATACGGGGCTGTTCGAAGCGAAGTCCAAAAACTGTGAAATTTGACCTTTGATGAACCTCTGGTGACCCTCAATATGAAGGTTATAAACTGTGTATTAACCATCGAAGACATGGTGCTAGGTTGAAGTTCTGCAGCCATAGTTAACATTGCCATTTTACATTTTACAGATTGCACTAGGCAATTTTGCAGGAATGCCTGGTTTTTACATTGCCCGTAAACATAAACATACATATATAATATATATATAATATATATATATATATTATATATATTATATATATATATATATATATATATATATATATATAAGGGTGATTCCTACGGCTCAGCCGAATAAAAAATTTGAAGCGGCTGATTTTCGCTGCTAATCGTCGGTATTTAATTCGACGGAACATTCACAATGTTAGCGTCAACAATCATTTACATGTGTCTTGATCATGATCAATGTTCAATTGCGGCGGGATCCGAGCAGTCGCCGAAATTACAGCCCGTAAAGCCCTCAATTGGCAGCTCTTCTCTGTCGACGAGATCCCTCCATACCGACAGCGACCGCTTTCCTCGCCACGACACCTCTTCCCCCGCTTTCTCTCCATATCGACAGTGACCGCTTCCCTCGCTACGGCACCCCTCCCCCGCTTATTCGTAGCCCGTGACCGGTCATTCACCCTTCGTTGACGGAACAGCGGTTAGTTCTTACCCAACACCTACCGCTGAGATCGAATCGACCCCCTATTCCCTCTCGAGACAGAGGCGCGGGTCTAGTATTGTTTTGTATTGACCGGTCCATCCATGCGAACATAGTTTTTCGGGACATCGGTTTGACAGCTACATGGGTAAGGCAGCACACATATATACACATAAGCACAAGACCCTAACAATACACAGCAACATCCATTTCAATAGTGCTACACTGATGATATAATTTACGAATGAGACTGGCGTTTTCGTATTGCCACTTTAAAACTCCCCAGAGATGGGGCAGTCATAGTCTCAGTTGGAAGAGTGTTCCATTGCAAGTGTCGGCTCCAGCAACGCAAATGACCTGCAATCGAGTGTGAATACTGGCCAGTCAGAGCTGCGCCCTCTGTTTGCACGTCTGTTTTGCACGTCTGTTTGCACGTCTCTCGGTCCTGAGCGGTGCCCCGGGGCCCGGAGACTGGGTAAACAGGCTGGAATGGCAGCCCACCTGACCGGCCTGCCGGCTCGGCCCGAGCTGCCTTTATGTGCGGAAAAGCCGTTCAGCCGCTTGCTGTTTTAAAACCATTTGCACTGTTACCAATAGTTAGTTATCGTAAGCGATTAAAATGTGATTCTGGCCCGATGCAGACGCACGCCGCGACCGGCCCAGGTCACCCGTGTGGAGGGGGAGTGGGAAGGGGTGGGAGGGAGAGAGAGGGGACAGGAGGGGGAAGCTCGAGCCGCGGCAACTAGGGTCAGGCATAGCGTTGGAGCGGGAGATTATCACACTTCGTGCCTTGACAAACACAGGCCAGAGGGGGACCGCAGCGGGGCAGCTAGGCAGTGGCTAGTCCACCCACGGCACAGAGCGTGTTGTGCGGTAACTCCGGCGGTGTGCGCTTGTGTCTGAGCAGGACGGTGCGCCACCGCAGTGCGTGTGGAGACGGCAAGTCGCTACGTCACGCAGTGCCTGTGAGACGCCGATTGTGCGGTGTTTGCGGTCGAAGTCTTCGGGTGGTGACATGATCACTCATCAGTCCGACACCACGGATCCGCCTTATCCAGGGGCGTGTTCAACGTGTTAGCAGATGCCAAACGGTTAAGCGGTCTAGCGAGGCCCCACCGTTTGGCGCGCCCCGCGGTAAAGCGTACATGTGGCACGGGTGCGTCCCCGCTGCGCCAGTCCCCGCGGTCACGCAACGGTCGCGTGGCCTCGCCGTCGCCAGTGAAGGTCAAGCGCGAGAGCCCCGCCGCTAGCCCCCTGACTTCCCACACCTCTTTAGGGAGGCAGACTACCTCCCCGTCGACGGCTCAGCCCGGCGAGTCCGCTCCAGCGCTCCCGCTGGCGCAGAGCTGCCGGCCTGACAGCGCTCACTGGTGAACAGAACTGCCGCCCTGACGCTCCCACTGGTGATCAGAACTGCCGCACTGACAGCTCTCACTGATGAGCGGAGCTGCCGCCTGACAGCTCCCACTGGTGAGCAGAGCTGCTGACCTGGACAGCGGCTCACTGGTGATTCAGAACTGCGCTCCCTGACAGCTCTCACTGATGGGCGGAGCTGCCTCCTGACAGCTCTCATGGTGGGCAGAGCTGCCTGACCTTGACAGCTCGCACTGGTTGAGCAGAGCCGACCGTCCGCGGCGGCCGTACCCACTGACGACGCCGGTCCTTTTTGCGGCTGCTTTGATGTCGGATTTGTCTGAGTCGAACTCCAGCCTACCCCTCCGTGAGGACCACTCGCGGGGCGGATCGCGGATGGCGAACCCTCTCCGGTCGGCCTCCACATCGGCCCGCCCACGCGCGCGATTGGGACGGTCGTTGCCCCGCCGTGCCCCTGTTGACGGCAGTCGTGTGTGTCCACGCAGGGCCCGTGGAGACGGCAGTCGTGTTGTCTTACGGCCGTGCCTGTAAGACGGCAGTCGTGTGTCCTTGTGTCTGACTCTCCCGTGAGACGGGCAGTCGAGTGTGTCTGCCGTGCCCGTGAGACGGCAGTCCGTGGTGTCTGCCTGCCCGTGAGACGGCAGTCGTGTGCGTCTGCCGTGCCCGTGAGACGGCTGCTGTGTTGTGTCGGCCTGCCCGTTGATACGGCGTCGGTTGTGTCGGCCGTGCCCGGTGAGGACGGCAGTCGTGTGTGGGCCGTGCCCGTGGAGCGGGCCGTCGTGTGTGTCGGCCGTGCCCGTGAGACGGCAGTCGTGTGTGTCGGCCGTGCCCGTGAGACGGCCGTCGTGTGTGTCGGCCGTGCCCGTGAGACGGCAGTCGTGTGTGTCGGCCGTGCCCGTGAGACGGCAGTCGTGGTTGTCGGCCGTGTCCGTGAGACGGCTGTGTGTCCACTGTGCGGCCGGTGCGGTGAGGACGGCAGTCGTGTGTGTCTTCCCCGTGCCCGTGAGACGGCAGTCGGGGGTCTGGTGGGCCTCCTCGCCCGTGAGACGCAGGTCGTGGTGTGGTCTGCCGTGCTCGTGAGACGCAGTCGTTGTGTCGGCCGTGTCCGTGAGACGGCAGTCGTGTGTCCACTGTGTGTCCCGTGCCCGTGAGACGGCAGTCGCTTGGTCTCCCCGTGCCCGTGATACGGCTAGGTTCGGGGGTGTCTGCCGTGTCCGTGGACGGCAGTCGTCTGCTGGTGTCCCGTGAGACGGCAGTCGTGTGTGTCGGCCGTGCCCGTGAGACGGCAGTCGTGTGTGTCGGCCGTGCCCGTGAGACGGCAGTCGTGTGTGTCTGCCGTGCCCGTGAAGACGGCAGTCGTGTGTGTCGGCCGTGTCCGTGAGACGGCAGTCGTGTGTCACTGTGTGTCGGCCGTGCCCGTGAGACGGCAGTCGTGTGTGTCTCCCCGTGGCCGTGAGACGGCAGTTCGGGGCGTGTTCCTGCCGTGCCCGTGAGACGGCAGTCGTGTGTGTCGGCCGTGCCTCGTGAGACGGCAGTCGNCACAGAGCGGTTGTGTTGAACTCCGGCGGTGTGCGCTTGTGTCTGACAGACGGGTGCGCACCGCAGTGCTGTGGAAGACGGCAGGCGTAGTCACGCAGTGCCTGTGAGACGCGATTGTGCGGTGTTTGCGGTTGTAGTCTTCGGGTGGTGACATGGATCACTCATCAGTCGACACCACGGATCCGCTATCCAGGCGTGTTCAGCGGTTAGCGAGATGTCCAACGGTAGCGGTTAGCGAGCCCACCGGTTGGCGCGCCCCGCGGCAAGCGTACGTGTGGCACGGGTGGCCGCTCCCCGCTGCGCCAGTCCCGCGGTCATCGCACGGTCGCGTGCCTCGCCTCCGCCAGTGAAGGTAAGCGCGAGAGCCCCGCCCGCTGCCCGCTGACCTTCCCCACACTCTTTAGGGAGCAGACTACCTCCCCGTCGACGGCTCAGCCCGGCGAGTCCGCTCCAGCGCTCCCGCTGGCGCGTGGTGCGCACCTCGGTGCCGGCCGCGGCGGCTCGGCTCCGGGCCATGCCGCAGGCGCTGCCGGGCACCCTCGCGCCTCGACCGTCTCGGCTCTGGCCGGCGGCTCCACCGGGGGAACCGCTCCCACCCCAGGGGACCGCTGGCGCCGGACACGTGGCCGGCGCCGGCGTCCGCCCCCCCTTCCCCGCTTGGAGGGCACCGGCGCCGTACTGTGGCGAGGGTGGCCGGCCTCCGCTGCCCTACCAGAGTCGACCGTCCCATGGCGGCCGTACCTACTGACGACGCCGTCCTTTCCCGCTGCATTGATGTCGGATTGGTAATGATGATCTCGAACTCCAGCATACCCGCCAGTGAGGCCCACTCAGCGGGGCGATCGCTGGCAGCTGTTCCACGCGGGAGGGCATTTGTTTCACTTTCGCTCGCCGTCGCCCGCCGCGCGGCCGGCTGGCTCGGCTGTCTGACGCGCTCTCCTCGCACGCGCTTGATGTCTTCCTGCAGTGCCACGCTCTTTCCGGCGCAGTCCTGGGACAGTTTGGTAGTTTGTTTGCGCGAGGTCTGCGCCGGCCATCGCAGGCGCGGCTCTGGCCGGTTGTGAGTTGAAGGTGGTGTGGTGCGCTGTGGACCTCGGCCTCCCCGGTCGACCTCTCCGGTCGGCCTCCCACAGTCGGCCCCGCCCACCGCGCGCGATGACGATCGTGTGCCCCCGCCGTGCCCCTGTGACGGCAGTCGTGTGTGTCCACGCAGGGCCCATGGGACGGCAGTCGTGTGTCTACGTAGTGCCTGTAAGACGGCAGGCGTGTGTCCTGTGTCGGCCGTGCCCGTGAGACGGCAGTCGTGTGTGTCTGCCGTGCCCGTGAGACGGCAGTCGTGTGTGTCGGCCGTGCCCGTGGAGACGGCAGTCGTGTGTGTCTGCGTGCCCGTGCGACGGCAGTCGTGTGTTCGGCGTGCCCGTGAAGCGGCAGTCGTGGTGTGTCTGCCGTGCCCGTGAGACGGCAGTCGAGTGGTCGGCCGTGCCCGTGAGACGGCAGTCGTGTGTGTCTGCCGTGCCGTGAATGGCAAGTTGTGCGTTTCCGCCGTGCCCGTGGAGTCGGCAGTCTGTGTGTCTGCCAGTGCCGTGAGACGGCAGTCGAGTGTGTCTCCCCGTCCCGTGAACGGCATCGGGTGTGTCTGCCGTAGCCCCGTGAGACGGCAGTCGTTGTGTGTCTCCCCCGTGCCCGTTGAGACGGCAGTCGGTGTGTCTGCGTGCCCGTGAGACGGCAGTCGGGTGGTCTTCCCCGTGCCCGTGAAGACGGCAGTCGGGTGTGTCTGCTGTACCGTGAGACGGCAGCGGTGTGTCGCCGTGCCCGTGAGACGGGCATCGTGTGTGTCTGCCGTTTGCCCCGTGAGACGCAGTTCGTGTGTGCGGCCGTCCCGTGCAGACGGCAGTCGTGTGTGTCCGGCCTGCCCGTGAGACCGGCAGCCCGTGTGTGTCTGCCGTGCCCGTCAGACGAGTCGTGTGTGTCGGCCGTGCCCGTGCGCGGTAGTTCGAGTTGTCTCCCCGTGCCCGTGAGACGGCAGTCGGGTGTGTCTGCCGTACCCGTGAGACGGCAGTCGTGTGTGTCTCCCCGTGCCCGTGAGACGGCAGTCGGGTGTGTCTGCCGTGCCCGTGAGACGGCAGTCGTGTGTGTCGGCCGTGCCCGTGAGACGGCCGTTGTGTGTGTCCGCCGTGCCCGTGAGACGGCAGTCGGGTGTGTCTGCCGTACCCGTGAGACGGCAGTCGTGTGGTGTGTGTCTGCCGTGCCCGTGAGACGGCAGTCGTGTGTGTCGGCCGTGCCCGTGAGACTGCAGTTGTGTGCGTCCGCCGTGCCCGTGAGACGGCGGTCGGGTGTGTCTGCTGTACCCGTGAGACGGCAGTCGTGTGTGTCGGTCGTGCCCGTGAGATGGCAGTCGGTGTGTGTCTGCCGTGCCCGTGAGACGGCAGTCGTGTGTGCCTGCCGTGCCCGTGAGACGGCAGTCGTGTGTGTCGGCCGTGCCCGTGAGACGGCAGTCGAGTGTCTCCCCGTGCCGTGAGACGGCAGCCGGGGTGTCTGCCGTACCCCGTGAGACGGCAAAGTCCGTGTGGTGTCGCCGTGCCCGTGAGCATGGACAGTCGTGTGCGTCGGCCGTGCCCGTGAGACCCGGCAGTCGTGGTGCCTGCCGTGCCCGTGGGAGAACCGGCAGTCGTGTGTGTCGGGCCGTGCCCTGCGACGGCAGTCGAGTGTGTCTCCCCCGTGCCCGTGAGACGGCGTCGGGTGTGTCTGCCTGTCCGTGAGACCGGCAGTTGTGCGTTTCGCCGTGCCCGTGTGTCGGCAGTCGTGTGTGTCTGCCGTGCCCGTCAGACGGCAGTCGTGTGTTCCCACAGTGCCTGTGAGACGGCAGCCGCCCTCCACGCGAGACCAGTGGCTAGCGACACCAGCGGCTAGCGACTCCAGCGGTTCGCGACTCCAGCGGTTAGCGACTCCAGCGGTTAGCGACTCCAGCGGTTAGCGGCTCCAGCGGTTAGGCGACTCGCAGTGGTTAGCGGACTCCCAGTGGTTAGCGACCACCAGCGGTTAGCGACTCCAGCGGTTAGCGACTCCAGCGGTTAAGCGACTCCAGCGGTTAGGGCTCCAGCGGTTAGCGCCTCCGCGGTTAGCAACTCCTGCGGTTCGCGACTCCCGCGGTTTAGCGGCTCCAGCGGGAGGCGACTCCAGCGGAGCGACTCCAGCGAGGGACTTCCCACAGCTCCTGCGGGCTCCTTGCGCGCACCTCTCGCGAACCGCCGCGGCGGAGCGCGTGTCCACTCCAGTCCGCGGGCGCTCCCCGGTGCGGCATCTCTTGGCGCCGCCGCGGCGGCTCCGGCCCCCGCCTGGCAGCAGGTGCGCCGGCGGCCGGCGGGCCCCTCGCCTCAACCGCTGCCCCCCCCCCCCAATCCCCCCAACCCTCAGCATCCTCGCCCGAGGCCTCCCGTGGTTTGCGTGTTTCGTATTGGCGTGTGTGCCCACGTGCGGGTGGTGTGAGACGGTGGTAAGCGGTAGTACAGGGTGCTCCGTTTGGCGTGTATTTGGCGTGCCTAGGAAACCAAGGAAGGGCCACACGGCCCAAGCGTCCGCCGCCCGGGAGGCGGAACGCGAAGGACAGGCCTTAACAGCCAAACACGTCATCGCTGAGAGGTAAGCGTGGGAGTCTGTTGCGAGGGACAGAATGAGACGTCAGCGCGACAAGACAGCAAACACGCGGGACTCGGGCTGCCCAGACAAAGGGCAGTGAGTCTGTGGGACGCGGAGTGCGCGGAGGTGATACATTTTTCTCCCCGCAAGACGGGTGGCAGGAAACGTGTATTGGCCGTGGTACCAACACACCCAGCACTTGGTAGGACACGACAACTGACAACTGGGAGACACGATGGCGAGCGGTAAGTACACTCGGGGCCACGGACGGCCAGCGACGACCGGCCTCGGACGGCCAGGCACGGACAGACAGCGACGGCTAGCGACGAGCGGCCTCGGACGACCAGGCACGGACAGCCAGCAACGGCTAGCTGCGAGTGGCCTTGGACGGCCAGGCACGGACAGCCAGCGACGGCTAGCGACGAGCGGCCTCGGACGGCCAGGCACGGATAGCCAGTGACGGCTAGCGACGAGCGGCCTCGGACGGCCAGGTACGGACAGCCAGAGACGGCTAGCTGCGACGTGCCTCGACGGCAGGCACGGAAGTCAGCGACGGCTAGCTACGAGCGGCCTCACGGCAGGTACGGACAGCCACGGGACGGCCTCGGTCACAGTCAGCCACGACGGCTCGGTTACGGCAGCCACGGACGGCTTGTCACGATGTCATGCAGTTGCACGGCTCAGCAACGATTTTCAGCCCGAGCGGCTCGTTAGATGTCAGCACCGGACGGCTCGTTCGTCACGATGTCAACACCGGACGACGCGTCACGTCGTCAGCACTGGACGGTTCGTCAAGATGTCGGCACCGGGTGGCTCGGCACCACGTCAGCACCGGACGGCTCGGCCCGCGGTCAGCACCGGACGGCTCGGTACGATGTCAGCACTGGACGGCGCGTTACGATGTCAGACACGGACGACGCGTTACGAGGTCAGCCACGGACGGTGCGTTACGCTGCCAGCACCGGACAGCTCGGCACAATGCCAGCACCGGACGACGCGTCACGACGTCAGCACCGGACGGCTCGGTCCGGTGACGGGCTCGGTCGGCCTGGCACGGTGTCGGGCACGGGCGGGCCGGGCACGGACGCACGGCACGGTGACGGCCCCCCGGTCGCTCCCCCTTCCCCTCCCCCACCGCACGCAGCTGGCCGCGGCCCTGGCCACGGCTGAGCCTGACGGCGATAACGTCCCATCGGCGGACAGGGTTCCGAGATGCACCGCTCCCCTTTCACAGCAGTGGACGAGGGGAACCACGCCGAGACGCCTCTCCTCCTTTCCCCTGCCACGTCCGGACGAGTCCAACTGGGACGCAGCGGGGGAGCCACCCCCCCTGCGTGCCGACATGCCGCACAACCCCCCTTTCGTCCCGGCCAGGTTCGCGATGCCTGACGCTTACTCCTAACGGCCTACTTTAAGCTTAGTATGGTTTAGCGTGCCTGCTGACGTAACTGGACTTGGCCTGTGCGTTGTTTTAATCCAAAACAATGAAATACTACTGCGCCGAGCTCGGCGCTACGAATGAACTCGCGCAGGCCGATTTTGCCCCCCGCCCGTGGCAAAACGGCTCGATCCCGATAACGGAGCAGTGGACGCTGTCCGGTGCAACGGAGAAGCCTCCCCTGCCTCCCACGGCGCCTGCCACCAGCGATGCAGGGCGCGGCCGGCCGACGCTCGGGGGAGCGCACAGCTGCCGGGCACCGGCGGGACCGGTCAGTACGACCTGCAAGCGCCATCGACACAGGCGCACGAGAAGAACCAGCCCGATTCAAGTGATATTTTCCGGTGTTAATTGATAATGATTACCTTCGGACGATATATCTGACTGGAGCTGTCTGACGCTGTTCAGCGTCGACATATGAGCACCGACGTCCCAAGGGTACCCAGCTGCTGGATTCTGCTCATCCTGGCAACCTATCAATCCTAAAGGCCGTAGAGGGAAACCCTCTCACAGTTCGAATCTATCTTTAACATCCAACTCTTAAAAATGAACCCAACCAACAACCCTGCTCCTTGATTGGCACTCCAAAATAACTTGAAGAAACCACCTCTTTAATCTAAGTTTATCTGACGCGTACTAACACCTTTCAACTTCGTGAAGTGCTTATTGTGACAGTTGCCAAACCCTATCCTGGAAGCGCACATATCCTCCGTTGTCAAAGGCAATCCATTCTTTTTTTTGTCTTTAATAAGATCGGGCATCACTCAGCCCGTAAGTCCCGAGACAGTTCCTTATCCAGTGTCATGTTTTTCACATATCCTGTACTGCCTCTCCGTCTGGGCGGGGCTGCCGCGTTGTCATATGCAGAGGGCGCAGAGGCTGTCAACTTTGGGCCAGGATTGTTCGGGGGTCCGTGTCCCGATCACATCTCGCCACACTGGGCTGCTGGGCTGGCATCGTGTGACGACCTGTTCAGGCAACCGCCGACAGCATGCTTTTCAGGCGCTGAGAGATCCGCGGACCCCTGAGGCGGGTTCGCTCGCTGTTTGTACGCCCGGCCGCCGTGTCGCAGCGTGTGACCCGGGCACGTTAGCTGGTATGCTAGAGCCGCCGGGTTTTCGCCTCTCCATGTCGCGCCGAGTGTTCTCATATCGAGCGCCTGCGTCCTGGAACCGCCCTGCGCCTGCCATCACGGGCTCCGAACGCGAGCCGAGTTCGTGGCCTTTAAGACAGTCTGTGTTTTAATGATCATCTTGAAATAATGAATGTCATTTAGTTTTATGATAGCATATGTAGAATAGCATGATGTAGGGAGAGTGCCATAATGCGCCCCCTTAGCGAAAACACGTCATTTGCTTAGCATATACGTTCGTTGAAGTATAAATGAGGCTTCAGTAGCGATCCGGACATTTTTCTAGCAAAAATAACTCATCATTTAACAATCGGATCACTGTATGGTAGCTGTAGGGATTTGTCGTAGACCCCTGCAAAAGGCGCATATAGACTGGTGCCCTAATTGCACCATGACGGGCGCATTTAGGTGACCTACCTTTCCAATGTTATATAATTTAACATTGTTATCGACTTTGCCCAAAATTACGAAATAAACCGTTGTTTCACATTGTGTGTGTAAGTTATGTTGAAACGAGATTCACCGTACCTATATTATGCGGAAAAGGTGTTTAAGTCTCAACAGGACCAAATTACCAGGAGTTTATTACCACCGGTTCATACCCCACCCGGGGGTGCCAAAGGGATAGTTCACTTGAAAAAAAAAACGAGAAAGAGGCTCAAAATGATGAAGAGAAGCAAGAAATAAGTATTCATCATTACTATAAGTCACAATTAAACTATATTTACGCGGAAAAAGCATATTAAAATGTCAAATTATTTGGTGATAAATCATATTTTTTCCTCAATAATGCGAAATCAGCTGGCTGAGAAAGCACGCAACGTCATCGAGATTTAGTGAACGATCGTTCGTAAACATGGTTGTACTCTGCCCAAGTATTGTTGAACGATGCCGGAAAATTACAACGACTTGCAAAAATCACTACTTCTTTAAGTATATTCGTCACTTATATTTCCACTATGAAGTGTATTGCGCCACCGTTCGCTCACTGTCCGTGCTCTGGGGCGTCCGTCTGGATTTATGTGTCACAAGGGTCATGCCGCCGCACGGTCTACACGTCCACTGGGCCGTAACCGGTTCTTCGCCGGGTCCCGGTCTATCACTCAGCGGGCGCTGCGTCCGCGGCGGCCAATTCAAACATCGGCACGCGCGCGTACGGTACGAGTGGGTTGGTTGAGCGAGGACAGCGGACAGCGATGGGGCGGTTTCGGTGAGTTCAGGCCAGGGTGAACGCACGCATACGCTACAGAACCGTTGTTGTATACAAATGTTTTATAGAAGATTTAAACATCAAAATCACTATGCAATAACATTACCTGACAAAGTTCATCTTGCAATACAAGATGAGGTACAGAAATGTATGGTTTGTCCACACTTACACTTTCCCCAAGTCTTACGTCATCTGTGCGTCAAATCATACGTCAGCTCAGCAAAAATCAGCCAATCAGCGGATGGAGTTACCGGTATTACCCGGTCCGACTTTTAGGACTGAATATTAAATAATTAAGAGGTTTCTTGGAAAATATGAAAGCGTCACAAGTCATTTTCGAGCATGCGCCACAACTGGCTATCTCAACTCAAAACCCTATGTTAAAGGTGAACTATTCCCTTTAAATGCGCCATGGGCGCAAAGTATAGATGCACTGGGCGCAATATGTATGGGCGCGATTCGGAATTCACTGCAAGTCGGGGAAAACAGCAAACACGCGAACATGTTTAGTTTTGAATGTGACTATTTTCTCAAAAGGATTACAAATGCATTGCTAATCCAATCAAGCCACCTTTCATGCTTCTTTCTACTTCACAATAAAACAACAGTGCAGTAAACATGCATGTTCCGAGATAAGAAAAGCACAAGCATTTCGAAAAATGACTTCCTTACAGCGACAACTGACTTTTGCTTGGCGACAGACGGAATATAATGAGTTAGTGATGGGGATAATAATAATGCACTTAAAAAATCATATAGGCTGACATTTTCGAGATATTTGACATGGCGGATTTATGAAACCTGCGCAGTTTGGCACTCTCCCCTATGTAACATATTGTATCATTCCTTTTTATTCGTGTACTCAACTTGATATTTTGACTTGGACAAACATTAATCCACTCCAGGGACGTAGCAAGGGGGGCACGGGGCATGCCCCCCCCCCCAGCGAATAATTCACAGCTAGATGAATGAGATTCTTGAAAACCCGACCCCCCCCCACCCCCCCCGGTCAGCAAGCATATGGCCTGAGGAGCAAAATGTGATTTCACACTAGATAGAATGAGATTTTATGATAAAAATTTGATTTTTTCCGACGTGGCCCCCTCCTGAGCAAAATCCTGGCTACGTGCCTGATCCGCTCTGTGGAAGGGTCTATAAATAAACTGAACTGAACTGAACTGAAGGGTCTAAATATAGCAACTATTCTCCTGCACAAATCA
Organism: Semibalanus balanoides; assembly: GCA_014673585.1. Lineage (NCBI taxonomy): Eukaryota > Metazoa > Arthropoda > Thecostraca > Balanomorpha > Balanidae > Semibalanus > Semibalanus balanoides. The sequence continues at coordinate 88,334 of VOPJ01014931.1, read as the reverse complement.
ATTTCATGTTACACGAACCGTTGCCCTGAATAAACTGTTGCCAGAGACTAGCTATTTGCAATGTGAAGCGATACAAACCGATCAAAGAAATATGTCAAAACTGATGTTTCAGCACAAACTTCTTGACGGCAATATTGTGCTGTATCCCAACCGGATTGTTCGATACACATGCAGAATTGCAGCCCACGAGCCTAAAACATTCAGATTTTATCCTATTAACTTTGGTCCCGTGAACGCCTGTTATGTAAACGGCTGCACCCGACTGGCTGGCAATGCAGTCGAACTCAGAGCGGTGAGAGAAAACTGTCTTCACGGTGTGATCTGTTCTTACTTCTTAGGGTAACAGTGCACTTGGATGTGATTAATGCGCTTTGATGCCAGGCGCCACGGCTCGGCATCAAAGCACAGCATTGCGGCTCCGTGGTACGAATTCTGCACTGAGCTGATCTCACCTCTCGCCTCTCATGTCAATGCAACGGGTCGATTCTTCGAGTTTAGCCTGTCTAATTGTACACAATGTGAGAGGGAACGAGCTTATATTTGTTATTTTCTAGCTGTAGTTAGAATTTCCAGTATTGAAACACAATCACTGCAGTCTTTAGTTTAATTTTACTGCGGAAACGAATATTTATCGTTTTGCATAGTTCATATAGTTTGGAAAAGAGCAAAAGGTGATTACTGCCGTAATATTGCGTCAAACTAACGTTCCGCTCCACATTTTGAACCACTCGACGTCATATGTTTGCAACTACAGCGCCCAGCAACGCCGATGTTTCCCCACATTTTTGTCTAATCTATGCAAATTACATCATTTCGTAAGTGGCGGTACTAATCTCCGGAATATACCACATTGCAATGCATGAATTGCAGCCGGCAGCCGTGAGGATACAGAATTCACGATACTGAGTGCCCCTGATTTGTGCTCTGGCCGGTGTCAATCTTTCAGCGGTGTATCAGTATCAGCCGTGTAGACCATGTGTGGGCAGCACCACTCAACAGAGCCTGTCTCCGTTTCACCCGACGGGAAGACCCCCCTTGTGGCGGCCGGTTTCGCGTTGCATGCATTTCCCATGCGCACGCCACGCCGCCGGACGACGGACGGAGTCAGTAACGACTAATTTACGGCCTGGCCTGCACTCCTCGGACAATTTGCAAATGCCTTTGAAGCGGCGCGGCGGGTTGCCGGCGGCGCAGCGGCGAAGTCCGCAGTGTGTCCGATCCGGTCGTCGGCAGGCCGCGGCTATCGAGCGGCCGTGACCGAGGCGAGGCGGCCGTGACCGAGGCGAGGCGGCCGTCAGCTCCCATTACAGACTCCGCCTTCTGGCCTCCTGGCGAGGTGGCCGTCAGCTCCCATTACAGGCCCTGCCTCCTGGCCTCCTGGCGAGGTGGCCGTAAGCTCCCATTACAGACCCCGCCTGCTGGCCTCCTGGCGAGGTGGCCGTCAGCTCCCATTACAGACCCCGGCCTTCTGCCTCCTGGCGAGGTGGGGCCGTCACTTCTATTAAGACCCTGTCCTCCTGGCTCTGGCGAGCGGGGCAACGTCAGCTCTATACAGACCCTCCCCTGGCCTCCTTGGCGGGTGGCCGTCAGCTTCTATTACAGACCCTGCCTCTGGCCTTTCCGGCGAGGTGGCCGTCCAGCTCATTACAACCTGCCTCCTGCCTCCTGCGAGGTGGCCGTCGGCTCCCATACAGGCCCTGCCTCCTGGCCTCCTGGCGGAGGTGCCGTCGGCTCCATTACAGGCCCGCCTCCTGGCCTCCTGCGAGGTGCCGTCAGCTCCCATTACGACCTGCCTCGGCCTCCTCGAGGTGGCGTCAGCTTCTATTACAGACCCTGCCTCCTGGCCTCCTGGCGAGGTGGCCGTCAGCTCCCATTACAGGCCCTGCCTCCTGGCGAGGCGGCACACTGCCGCTCCGCCCCGATATTAACCACACAACCCCCGCCGCTCTGAACTTCTCCGAACAGCGCTCTGTACAAATACCCTGCTCTGCTTCCAGGCAATGAGGAAACACAAGGCATATGACTTTACTCATTGTTTGATCTCATGGTATGATGAAGGCTGAAGACTGCTCTATTAATATACTACTCTAAAGAAATGCTCAGGTGCATTGCCCGATACCCCGCACGTCCACACGTCCGCACGTCCGCACGTCCGCACGTCCACGTCCGCTGACCCTGCATACAATGTTATCATGCGCCGTCAGCAGCGAACTGCGCAAATTCAATGGTGCCAGTGTTTGCAGCGGACTTCGTTGCATAAATTCACAGATAACATGCAAATAAGATTTATAGTGTCTGGAACCTCGCAATAAAACACCGATGTATATCGGTACACCAAGGAACACACGATTAGTAGCTGTTGGCATCTTCCTGGATCGAAATAAAATACAAGGACGTGTTCTATAGTCTGCAAGAGTGGGTACTCACTCACCTGTAGTAGATATGAAAATGTCAGTTTTCCCTTGCATTGAAGCGTGAATATGTTTTTCTAGCTATTACTTGTCGGGTAACTAAGTAATTATGTTGCCTGATTGCGTGAGATTAGAACATATACATTATTGTCTATGGTAATGATTCCATATCCTGTGTGTTCATCCATCGGACTCTGTGTTTCAGGTGTCGTCTGGTTCGGGTTACGTGTCTCGGTTCGTGCATCTGCACGTGTACCAGCCAGTGGCGACTATAACCAGTGGTCCCGAATACCACGTGCAACAGGGAACCACCATTCAGCTGGTCTGCGTCGTGGAAGGGGTAAGTGACGAACCACCATTCAGCTGGTCTGCGTCGTACGGGAAGGAAAAGGTAAGTGACGAACCACCATTCAGCTGGTCTGTGCGTCTTCGCAAGGCGTACCAAGTTTAAGAACCCACCATTCAGCTTGCTGCGTTGGTGCATGGGGCGGGCCAAAGTGGACGTAGACCCATTTTCAACGCCTGGTCTGCGTGGTGGGAAGGCATAAGTGAGTTATTCAGTGAAGCAAGTATACCCTGTCCCAGAAGGATCATCATTGCACAATACAACCCTGGCTCGTAATGTGAAAGGAATACATAAGTGTAGTCAGTGCCGGAGATTGCCAAAAGCGGAGAAGGGGAGGTGCTCAACATAACTCGGCCCCATGCCCCCCCAAAGCGAAAAAGGTGAGTGCTCAGACATATCCCTTCTTGCTCCCCCCCCAAAGGATATCAGTGAATACCTAGCATTTTCAATACCGATTGATGTGGTTTATCACTACTTTTTGGTATTATAAGACATGGTGGAATCTGGTATCTCGAGGAAAGATAACAATTTATTTGGTGAAAATACCAGCTTGGAAGCACCTCTAAGTATCCCAATACCAAACTGGAAAAATTCTCGCTGCCGGCTCCGCGGCATCACACTAGTTTCGCAATTGCTTACACAAATTAGGAAAATGGGAAAATTGTTTCAATTAAGGTCTGGCCAAGAGGCATCCTGACAGGTTAATTCCTGGCCCAAGGTCCACTTGCATACAACAAAATAACCATCGCCTTACCGATCAATTCCCACCCTTCACCGTACGGGGGGGGCGGCTGACAGGATCCCCTCGTTAACTTACAAACAATATGCATCATAGAGCAACGCGGTAAGTAACCTAGCATGTTGCCTGTCTACCTGAAGAAAATCTCTAACGTGTGCAATTTTTAAGGTTTCAGGTCATTGGGGTGAACTTCCAGGTGTCAAAGTGAATGACCTCGACTCGGTACACGTCAAGATATATAGCGGTTTTTCTCCGTCAGAAAACGATCAAAATTTAGAAATTGATAGAAATGCAAATGAAAAAAAGCATGGCCCTAGACAAGTTTCGTCACAGAAATACAGAAAATGTAACTTTTTGTTGGTATTTGGTCAAAATAAGTCCAAAAAAGTGATAAAAAATGACGTCATGGGTTTCTTTCACCTTAGGGAGCCATCACTCAATCACAAATAGTCATTGCAAGTCATTGCTTTGAAATTTGGTTTTGGTATTACCCATATTGAGTTCTCTCATTTACCTTTCGGTTTTTCAAAATCTTTGAAAATTTTGATTTTAATTGATTTTTCTCATTTTTGTTTAGTTTTTAGGGGTAAGAAACCTAAAATTTCGGAAATCCGTTTTGGCCTTTCCTATTTATAATGTCATTTTCGATCTTAATTGCTTTCTGTTAGTAATTAGCTGCAAAACTCTATTTTCTACGATTTTTTACAATATTTACCTTCTTTCCACTAACTATAATCGTCACTAAAACGTCATTATCTCCCAAATAAATGATAAAATTTTGCCAGCATATGTATAATTGTTGTCAACCCAGCTACTGAAATTTCAGCAAGATGTGCCGCATGAGTAAAATGTGATTTCAGAAAAACATCAGGGAGGTCCGTCAGCCCCCCTCCCCCCGTAAGGCGAGGGTTAATTTTCAAGCTGGCTACATGTCTAGGATAGCTAGCCTTGCCGAGTTTCGAAAAACGATGGCAAAAACGATATGACGCGAAACATCGGCCCCCTAAAATACATAAAATACCTAACCTAACCAAATACGTATCCTATAACATGAAGAATCCACATTAAAAAAATGCTGCAAAGTGCGTCTTAAATACAACGCACCCCAAAACGGATTTATCGTCAAACTCCTGTTCGCACATGTTAGAGAATTCCTGCACACCCTCAAGAGTTATCTGCTGAAACAGCCCCCTTTGGCCGAGGTTAGCGTTATTGAAATAAACGTGAATTAATTGCTTAGGTGTGTATATGTACGGAAAGTGGTGTTCTGTGTGTTTTAATGTGATTTTTTTACCGTTTTGTTATTTTTTCTTTCTAAAAAATGATTTCTTCCAGAAAAAATATCGAAAACACTTTTTTCCGAAAAAAGGGTTTTTCCCATTTTGTATTACCTCAAATGCCAAATAAGGTAAGAAGTCCAAATTCGCGGAGGAAAAAATGGGGTACCTTTATGCCAAAAAAGTTCCCCCCCCCAAAAAAAAATGGTGGCTGGATCCGCCCCTGTATGTAGTTGCTGTGACGAGCAGACATGGAGCATGTCTGGCTGCGTAATAAACTGCAGTTTATTACGCAGCCAGACATCCTCCATGCCTGCTCGTAACATAAACTATATAGTATATATCCCACACTAGCCCAGTTGTAGGTACACAGTGGCGTACCCAGGATTTACTCCAGGAGAGGGGAATTTTGTATCAGGGGGCATAAGTTAACCCCACAGAAATCACTCGATTGGGCACACTGTATTTCTAGAGAAGCATAGTTATTGTATACATTAAAAAGCAGGGGGTCCCAAGGTATGTACCTACATCCACTAAAAATTCATCGTATTTGGCCAGGACGGCCAAACAAGGCGATTTTGTGTTGGAGTACCGTGGGCACAGGCCCTATTTCGTGTACTGATGCACTAGCCAAATGAGCCAGGTCCAGTTGATGCTCCAAAGGCCTGGTTGTTCATCCATGAAGCCCCAGATCGACCTTCCAATGACCCAGGTCGACCCTCTATTTACCCAGATCGAACCTCTATTTACCCAGGTCGACCCTCTATTTACCCAGGTCGACCCTCTATTTACCCAGGTCGAACCTCAAGGGGCCCAGCCAATCAACCAGGATCCCCGCTGACCCTCCAAATTGGAAGGTCACCTGCGACCGTCAGTATTATTTTGATACAAAAGACTGCAACCATATTTAAATAATTGTGAAGTCTTGTTAGTTTGTTTTTGCTGGCAATAGTCATTGTCGCCGGGTCAGCATTTCAACTCAGCTTAAGTGGGAAGCGCGGTGTTAAGCAGGGATGGGGGTGGTATCCTCCCTTTAACGAGCCCCCGCTACCAACAGAATGTCAAATTAAGTGAAGGAGGGCCGAAGGGCCGTACATTTCGCGTCTTCTTGACATGCCAGGCAACACAAAATAAAAGACAACAAATAACTGAATCATATTAGACAGAATTTCGATACTCGATGCATCAAGGGATAGACAGCCCTAGTTTGTCGTGGTCAAACGCGTCGCCAGGCAATGTCAGTGAACAATGGACTACAACAATCTGGACAACGGACACAGACCCCGAGACCCTGGCCGACTCTCCCGGAGGGGCAGACACAAAGTGGAGGAAATCGGGACTAAAGCCTTCCCCCTCGGTCAATCTGAGGGCAAACAAAATATGTGTACAAGGTGAATTGAAAATGGGGTCCCACTAAAAATATAGTGGGCCGGACCCGAGGAGTTTTTACATTTTGGCGTACCGGATGTCCTCGAATAAAGTGTGCTCAAACATTTTTGTTTATATTAAACATCGCAGGATCAACATTCACACATCATTTGGATTGGAATAATATGGCAGAGTACATTTGCCAACAATATCGACCAATCAACCATTACACGGTCTCCCAGCAGCTTCTTAACATGTGCACTGGAGAGGGGTATGCCACTCATGCACACTGGAGAGGGGCCACTTCTCTGCACCCCCCTTGAGATCTCCGAAAGTATGACAGCTAGAATGATTTGACTTGCAGGTATGTAGGTGCTCTGATGATCTATATTTTCAGATATTTGGGTGACCTTAAATAAATATCTTCAAGGTCAAACGAGGTCAAGAAGGTCAAATCTTGTCAAATAACATCATTTGGGGAATTTTACTTCTGTGACGTCACAGATCACCAGCAATGTGTCCGTGGTGACAAAAATTGACATTGGCTACCGAATGGCTTTTGAAGTTCTCCGATCCAATCTGTTTGGTTCCGAAATGATATTGGTTTTGCCGACCTCGCATTCTGGCCGCCATCTTGGATTTCAAATTTTTATAGCTAAAAAAATGCACCCAATATATTTAGCCGTTTTTCACGATGCATTATTTTTGCGCGAAATGTTTTTAAAACATCTTTTAAGATGCTTTGAAAAATGTTTTTAGTATACAGTTTTAGTATACCATATATTGCTAATAAAATACAGTTTACCGGATTTAGGTGATATGATCATTATCAACGAGTTTATGGAACATAAATAAGCTCTTTTACATAGATTATGATACAAATTGTTCGTTTCTAAAGATATGCGTGTGGGTTCGTTCGTTCAGTAAAGCAAATACCCCGCCCATATTGTTAACTCAATAAACTCAATCTGCAGCGGTCATGGATCACAGGTCTGTCTTCGCATGACGCAATAATGCAGCTAGAACAACGATTCACTGGAGCGAGTCCCATTATGAGCCCAAGGGAGTTCGCTTTGTTGAGCGACCAATAGCGTTGCCCGAGACCGATATGTTTCGAGATGTTCTGAAAAGTGTCAGTAGGTGAAGATCTGGCATCACAGCTAACCCATGCATAATTATCTTGCTAGTTACTACCAGACCGCAATTTTGTAACATACTATATTCTCACCAACATATTACACAATTCTGAGAGACATTTCAAGACAAAAATCGCTTGCAAAAGTTGTGTAGTTAAGGAAGGAATAAGTATACTAAAACTGTAATACTGAAACATCATTTTAAGATGTTTTTAAACGTTTCGCGCAAAATAATCCATCGTGAAAACGGCCATTTTATTTTCTTGCTTCAAACAATTTGCTTTTGTGTTAGCTTACATGTCGCATAAAAACACTGCCCTGCTCCGTTTCGTTTTTTAGCTATTCACGAAAACATGTGGGGGGGCGACACAAAAGTGCCTCCCCTCCAGTGTGCGTGGCAGACGGTGTGATGTCCGGTGGTCGACATTGTTGGGAAATGTGTCATGCCATATTATTCTTATTCGAATTACATTTGAATGCTGATCCTGCGATGTTTAATTGAAAAATATTCATACTAGTCTGAGTACACTTTATTCGTGGACACCAGGTATTATTATCTGACCAGAACGTGATGAAAGTTGACCAGCAAACGATGCTGTTAAAGTATTCGCTAACCTTTCTGGTGAAAAGCGAGCGTTTTCACGAAGTATGGAACGAGACCGTCACAAAGTTTGTAAGCATGCCCTTGCTGAGCGGCAATGTAAGCTCATCCGATATTCATGGACCAAGTTTGTACGAGCTGCTGTAACGTCGATATCTCACTGGCAGAACGCCTCGGCGCATCAGCTATGCAGCTGGCATTCTGTAATTCGTTACGATACATTCTCTATATTGGACGTGACCCTGTCCAGCTTTCAAGGCCTCAGGGGCTGAAAGAGCGAGAGCAGCTCCCTCCAATAGCAGCACGCCTTGTAGCTGTGCTGTGTTTCCGGTCGATTGATATTCAATATTCAGCACAGTCAAGGCGAACATTGATTTAATCGCCTGATGATTGGCGCTCTCCAAAGCAATGACTGGAGCAGAATTTGACATCTGGTGCTGACGGCTATTAGCCCACTCAATGGATTTGATCATTTGAGAGTGCAAGTGCATTATTGAATGTAATAGCTTTTAACCCGTGATCGCTGTGTCAGGACTAAAGTATAGCTCAAAGGAACCAATTGTTAGTGCATTGAACTTCATTGTATGCTGGGAAGCATTGCTATGTTATTCAGTGACAAAGACGCCTGGTCAGCTGTCACCCCTCTGATCCGAACGATGGGAATAGTCTATAATGCAGTGATCCGTGTTGCTAATGGAACTGTAAAAAGCTATTTTCTACGTTCATTACAGAGTCTTTCGCCGCCGAGCTTTGTATTCTGGTACCACGATGACGACATGATCAATTACGACAAGAAGCGTGGCGGAATCACCGTGGAGACAGAGTCGCAAGAGAAGACCTTCAGTCGGCTGGCTATCACGGACGCCAGCCGGCACGACTCAGGCAACTACAGCTGCAAGCCGTCCAACACCGAGCCAGCCTCTGTGCACGTCTATGTCTCACAAGGTAAGCCAGGCACTGAGTTTTCCGTTCCACCCTGACCAGGGTACACTACTTGTTATTGTCCCAGGAAGCCAGCAGCGCACCGCATCTGAACGCCATGGGTAATTGCTCCCAATGCGCTCACAAAGGCATAGCTGTTGTTCCATCGTTTGCACATTGCACCCGCCAACATTAATACGTTTGTGTCGCTCTGTTCGCTGTCGTAACTGCTCATTTGCGTCTGACAATTACTAATGGAACCCAGCATCAGTACCGGTTACGCCCTCTTGATACCGAGTCTGTGCAAATAGGTGTTATACTAGTAAAGCATGCATGGCATGAAGCAGATGGAGCGAGTTATTGCATTTGTGTACGGCAAAGGATAAGCATTGTTGTTTGCTGCAAAAGTAAAGGACTACTTCTTGCACCTTTCTATGACTTTCAGTTATTTCTGTTTCTGATTCTGACAAGATCGTTGCGGACAGCGGAGATGAGTTTGAAGTCAACAAGCACGTGCACATTCCTGCAACCGTTTATGTATTTTGTTTTTTATGAATGGTTAAAGGGTTCTTTAGTTGTGTTAAGTTATTTGCATTTAGCCTATTACCATGTGTTAATTTTCGAACAATCATCAATGTATACATTTGCATAATCAGAGCAGTGAAACGGGATGTTTATCCCTGAAACCCTATGACCCGCAAGCAAGCAAGATGATTTCGGCAAATCTGTAAGACTACGTTCGTTCGAACGCTTCGCGTTCTCACTCACTCCGTCTGTTGAAGTGAGATGCCCTTTGAAAGCATATTTCGGCACACAAAGGGCATGCAGCATATTCATCCGAAGTTTAAACAACACATAGTGATACGTTTTGTCGATTTTAGACAATGACTGATTGAATGACTTATTTGACATTACATTGATTGTAATGGTCCGCGGTGCGGATTTTTGTGTATATTTGGCACATAAATGGTTTGCATTAACCTTAATTCTAAATGCACATTTGTAGGCTATTGTCTCGACATATAAGTTCCAGGTGACAATATTAACCACATCAACTCCACATCTGTCCCAGTTATCCCGTTGCGTCCCTGCCATCTGGCGGGAAGTCGATTTCCGCGGCGGAAACGAGCTGGCGAGCTTAAACGGCTCGCCAGCTTTCCGTCTCCAGACGGCCGGCTGTTTTTGTGGGCGGTGTTTCTGTCAGTTCCATACATGATTGCCTTCTCTCCCGCTGTCATTCATCTAAACTGCCTCCGCTCTCCCCCTCGCCGCCGCCGCTGACATCGTTGCCGCCGCCTCCTCCTCCTTCTCCTCCTCCGCCGGCGCCGCCCGCTCTGGCAGAGCCGCAGGCTGAGTCGGAGGCGGTGCTCGGCGGCCTCCCAATCGGCAGGGTGCGTGGTGGTCGGCTGTTTTCGGACGCTATCTGGTGGGGGTGCGCTGTTTTCGGCCGCTGTCTGGTGGCGCCGGAACCGGTCCCTCCGACTGCCGTCGGCCACCACCGGCCAAATGATCGAATTGCGCGCCAACTCCGGCTCGGAGACAAACTCAACCAAAACAAGGCGCTCTTTTGACTGGGTCTCCCGGAAAGTTGTCGCTGTGTTTGCCCGGGCTCCGCAGAGGGAGGGGGCTGCAAATAATACTCTGAAAGTCGCTTAGTCAATCATCGAAGGGAAAAGTTGGTCAAGAAAGCGCTGGTGCTTTGCTCAGGCGATTTAGGATCCCAAACAGCCGACGAGATTGAAGCACCGATCTTTTAATGTTGACTTTATAGCAAATACTTAAATATATTGTTTGCATGATGTAGATCTTTGGGAAACTAATGCATCTCCTTTGTGTTCTTCAAATATAATGTTAAATGTTGGTGAAGATCCTTGAAGGGTCGCCCAGTTTTCTCAAAGAAACCGGAGAGCTATACGGGGGGAGTAGAATCTGCGCCTTTGTGGATAATGCCGCCGAAATGAAGACAAATGGCCGCTCCTTCAGGTGCTGTTTTTGCCTCAGCAGTGTTGCAGCCCTAATGTGCCTGATTTTTTTGCAGGAGACAAGATAGCTGCGATTCAGGGAAAAGGCAACGGAGCGGAGGCGGCATGGAGACAGAGACACTGGCTCAACGTCTTCCTATCTACAATCCTGGTCATGGTTATTATGGTCACCAGGTGACATGGCTAGAGGTCAGTTGGCTTTCATATAAGTTGCTTTGGATGCTGCTAAAGAATTACCAGATGTAGCATTCCACGACTAATCGACACACAGAAGTGGCAAATTACATCTCAAATTGTAATGTAACTTTGTTCAGGGGGTAAATGGGGGCCCTTAACACGGCTGTGTAATTAGAAGCACGCTCCGACCAACAGCTATGTAGATATAGACTGCGGGATTTTTTACCAGGTCAAACAAAACTTTTTTTTAAAGATCATTTTGGATTGTTTAGATTTAACAAACATATAGTATATATCATTCGATTCCGCTTGAACTGAAGACAATTTTTATTATTTGTATCGTGTAACTCAAACTTGCTATTTTGCTTGACCTTGTTCAACTTTGCGTGACCTTAACAGAATTGCGTTTTTTTCTCGTTTAAATTGACCTCAGGGTGATATCTCTTCTGTGTGAAAAATTGCTGATAAGCGTTTTATAATAAACGTTATTATTTGTCGTCTAAACAATAGCCCATGACCTGGTGAGGGAGTTTATTTACCCTTCCCCTGAGTTTGTTCGCGAATAGCGATACAATATTTGCACGCCAATTTGGCACAGCTATTTGGGCATAAGCTATCAACATTTTTAAGTTTTAACTTCAGGTCATCGCAGGTCAGGTCACCAGGTCACATCAAGTGACTTTACCCCCATACATTTTTGTTGTGGTGTCAAAGCCACAGTGTTTGTCCCAGAGCTTTGATACTTGCAGGCTTTCATATGGTCATAAGAACCTACAATTCATCTGTCTCGATTTCAAGATTTGTGTTTTGTCTGACCTGGAGAAAATACCGCAGGCTATGTCTCCATAACTGTTGTTCGGAGGGAGCTGAAACTTGGACAGGCGTGTTCGTGGTCCCCAGGGACCTTCTTAGCAAAGTTTCATCACAATCTGAGATGTAGGGTTTTACTGCACGGTGTCGACTTGTCGTGGAATGCCCCATATATGAATGAGTTTTGCAACTCACTAAAGATTGGCTCTTCGCAATGAGTTTTGCTGCATGTTTCTGTCGTTCAGATATAATTCAATTATTATTTGGCAATGGTTATTCTAGTTTGTTTATCTACTTATCCCTTTCCGCCCTAATTGTAAAAAAGTATTCATATACCTATTAAAATATCTACATATCTGCTGATAATTTTATAAGCTAATTCACAAGTCAAGAGAGGTAACAGGAATGATGCTCATCTTTTCTTTGCTTATATAAAGCCTGGTCAAAAGCGTCATAAGGTCACAATAGTAAAATTTCCCATGATAATAGAGCAAGTAATCCTCTGAACTGATGTGGTAGTGGATTGTGATTTTAGAGTGCCGCAATCTATTGTTTGATCTCTAATACACATTTTCTCTTCATAATTGTGTTTGTACCACATTAAAATGTTAAAACATAACATCTCCACAAATATAAACTATTTCTGCAAATACAAGCCGTAGTTTCAAACCAGAATTTCACTCCGTCCCAGCCATTTTGATTTCGCTGTGACCGATAGCATCAGCGGTACCTACTCGGCCGGCGTCTGACGGCTCGTTTTTGCTGCAGCGGCGCATCCAGCCAGCTGGGCAGGCTGCCTATCCAGCCTCGGAAATGGCGCCGGAGCGGGCCGCGTGGTGCGAGAGTCGCCGGGCGGGTCGACAGGGACACCGAAAGCCGTGTGAGCCAGCGGGGCACCGCGCCAGCCGTCTCCCGCGTGTGATGCTGCTCTTCAGGGCGCTGTGTGATAGACGAGTGGTGCTGCCGGCCGCACCTGGTGCTGCTGCTGGTGCTGGGGATCAGTGACGTCATGGGGAGCAGACGTAGCGCTGCACCAACAGCTGCCTCTGTGTGCTCCCATCTGTATGTATGTATCCTTGGCATGTTCCGCGTCAGGGCGGCAGTGTTCGGAGGTAGCCGAGCGGAATCTGTGAGTGGGTGCGGGTGCGATGTGCGGGGTGCGGGTGCGGTGTGCATGGGGTGCGGGTGCGGGTTTGCGGGTGCGGAGTGCGGCGTGCGGTGCGGGTGCGGGTGCGGGTGCGGGTGCGGGTGCGGGTGCGGGTGCGGGTGTGTGTGTGTGTGTTTGTGTGTGTGTGTGTATGTGTCGCCGGGGATTGGTGCCGCCCTGGTCTCTCTGCGGTGACAGTGATGACTACTCGGCACCCCGCTGCGGCCCGGCAATAGGTGCAGGGTGCGGTGCAGGAGACGCGGACACCTGGGCCCGGCGGCCGGAATACTCAGACGACGTTCCTCGGCTGCCGGCGAAACGCGCTGTCGTTCTCCAGCACCGGTCTGGTCGGCACAGGCGACGAGCTGTCGCTTCAGACGTGGTCCACCGTTCACTGTTCAATGTTCACCGCCGGTGTGTGTTATACCATGTCGAGCGAGCTTTGGCCGGGTGCTGAGTATGTGTGTTATACCATGTGTATGTCGAGCGGGGCCGGCTGCTGAGTATGTGTTGAATCGTACAAAATGGGGCAGGGCGTCGGACACATTGCAGTCGTGCTTCTGTTGGAAACGATGCTCCGTCATTTACTTTCTGAAACAATGTGCTCTTGTTTGCAATGATATCAGGTGTTATTGGAATTACTCTCAAAGGGCTCAGTGAACTCACTCACTTTTGCAGTACATTTCCCAATTGCATTTAACCAACATGTGGTGAAATCATATAAACATGTAACATGCATTTATTCATGACAATCCTGTTACACTTCAGCGCATTTGAACGTTTGAATTACTTCGCCTTGCAATTTGAACTAAGTTTATGAAAGCTTGAAACGGACACTACCTGCATTTTAAGATAGGGATGTTTATAACAAACAAGAACATTACGTTTGTGTTAACATCAGCTTTTAAAGGTATCAAACATAAATAATATTTTTATTCTTATTCTTAATTATGCGTTTTCTTTGTAGTTATATTCATGAACTTTAATGTCGACATTTTATAGTTAAATCTATGTACTTTCCACATAAACCATGTGCTACAGATAAATATAATTTACTCAAGATGGATAGCAGTTTATGTCATGGGTAAAAAATGAAAAACACTTATGCTTTATCAACTTACCACAAATATTGTGGGAGGGTTGTCAAGGAGAAAAGTATTCGTTAAGTAATTACGTTAAGCTAAGTAAGTAATCAAGTTAAGTTAAGCTAAGTTAAGAAATCACTCGTTAAGTAATGTTCTTCACCAGAAGGACCGCGGTTGAATGTTGAACATTTCCTAATGTCTCGGAGCGGTCCTCCTGCCTATTGGCGGCCGCTTCATCTTATCAAGGCAGGCCGCCGTCTCAGACTATACGTATTGTCCGTCAAATAGTGCACACTGAACAGATAGCTGCATTCTGGACCGATTCTTTGATAACTCGAAGCTCGGCCATCCCCACATGGCCAGATCAGAAGGATGGGCTTACCAGCTGAAATACCTGGTATAAAACAGAGTTTTCGAGGACGAAAGTAACCCGTAATACAAAAGTCATTGGTAGATGCTTAAATAAATTGCCGAAAAATGTAAGTATAGCTGGTGAAAATTATGCAGCTCGGGCCATTAACCAGACAAAGCCTCAGTCTGCCCCTTAGATGTCATTTTTAACATAAAATCAAAACTAACATACAGGTGATATACTGTTGCTTGAATACGTACAGTTCCTTTATGCACTTCTCCTCTGAGAGAAAGTTTATTTTGTATAGATTAATTACATTTATTTCTCCACAGGAATTAGGCTGGGACAGGTAGTGGGGTTTTACACTTGGAGAATTTAACGTATTTTTCTCTTTTTTTATTTCATATACACATATCTTGACCGCCTCCCATCATACATATTTGCGCATATGATTGCAGTTGTATATTTCTCTTTCTCAAGCAGGAATCGTTGGCTGGGGACATGGTAGAAGGGTTTTGTTGGACGCGCTTACAAAATTTAGTGTGGTTTTTTTTTCTCTACGATTTTGTCCAGTGATAGCAGTTATACACATAGCTTGTGCTACTTTAGACCGTGTCCTTCCATAACATATGAGCTTACTCTAACTTCTCGTATTTCTTAAAACATGATGATTTTTGGTGACGTCACGACCCTAGTAGTTTCTGACATCAACAGCTCGAAAGCAGATTAATGCCGATACCCTGAAAAAAGCGCCCAGTTGTAATGTTTATGTGCATAGTTCATACTAACTGGGCCTGTAAATTTTGGCGGAGAGACAGACGAGCAGCACAAAAGTAACATGTCTGTTTTTACCGCCGCGCAGATGTCGATTCAACATCATTTTTTGGTGATTATTTTAATAGGGTCATGACGTTAAAACTACAAGGACCATGAACTTAATTGTTTTAGTTTCTAAGCATTTTGAAGTTTTTTCTTCAAATTGTATTAATTTTTGATTAAATTTACATGACGGAAAAAATGCTCTTATTTCTATGAAACAAAGATATTGGTACGTGGTACCTTATAAATTTGTCCCCAACCCCATTATAGAATTGACACAATTATGTATAGTGCAATTATTTTAAGTTGAATGCTGAGTAACTGGAGCCTTTTCGAAAATAGCACGCGCTATATGCAAGTTATTACTTGAGATACTGGAGCGGCCATGAGTGATGCACACTGGTGCAGCATTGAGTGAATGATGGTCAAATTTGAGTAAAAAAGTATTGTGTTAACTTGGGAAGAAACTGATTTAAAGTCAAGTATTATGGCTAAAATATTAGTAGATGAACTTGCTTTGCGCCTGCCATTTTCAAGAAGACACATAAGTCGTAAGTCGACGTACAAAAATGGACATCATATTTTACCATCATTCACGCAATGCAGCTCCAGTGTGCGTCACTTTGCTTTTTTGCAGGTGCCGCGTCCAGGTATTCTCAAGTTAATATATTCTTGCAATATAGTTCGCGTGCTATTTTCGAAAAGGCTCCAGTTACTCAACATTCAACTTAAAATAATTTGACTATAGTTAACAGCAAGGCCGTATAAGAGTTAACAGTATGTAGCAAACATGAATCACAAGCAGCTGCTCTGCAACTATTTTACCGTGCATGGTTCCTCTGTAACACGAACATCTTAACAATAAACAAGGTGAGCTTACACAGGTGTGCAGTACTGCTCTCGCGACATCATCAACGCCTATATCCCGTAATCAGTTTTGCTCAGGAAAGTATGTAACTTGCAATTGCTGTGCCAGGTATGTCGACTTCATGTTTCCCCATGCTTCGAGGTGCTTGGTCCCATTCACTCAGAACAGATATGATTTATGACACAGATACAGAGAGGCAGCCTCTGCTGACGTTTAACATTTAGAGTTAAAAAGAGAGAGTATGTGCCCATGGCATACCAACAAGAGAATATCAGCGTATTGTTCATGTTTGAATAGACATGTATGAAAAATGTGAGTTTCTGATGACTGCACTAATATAGATATACATGTACTTACCTAAATGTGCGCGTTTCTTGTGTGGCGTTCACCTACGTCCTACGGGACGTTTACTTTACTCATCTACAGTTCATGTTACAATACTCCGAACATCTGATGCTGCATGCATATTGCATATCTATATAAGCACACACCACTCACCACGCACGCACACACACGCACACACGCACACACGCACACACGCACGCACACGCACACGCACACGCACACGCACACGCACACGCACAGCATGCGATCGTCACCATCTCGTCACGACGCGACATCGCTATCTATCTCTTGTCACTTACGCACTACTCGTCAACACGTACATTATTCGCAGCATCGCACAACGCACACGCACACGCACACGCGCACGCTGCACACGCACACGCACACGCACACGCACACGCACACGCACACGCACACGCACACCAGGGCGCTGAGATTAATCAACAACAACCAAGAAGTATCTGGTTATAGTTGTATAAAGTTGAAGTCCGGTCAGTATGGCGGCGTCACGTGCACAGAGCCTGCACTCGGTGCACGTTACTCCATCATGCTTGCCGTCCCCCATGTCACTGAGCATGTCAGACTCGATCCGCTGCCACTATTTCTGGGCCTCTTTTTGCTATATATGCAATATTCATCAATGCAAGATGATAATATTACATTATCTGAATGGAAGTCCAGGAATGGCCATGCACTGTTTTGCACTGAATGGAAGTCCATGATTGACCATTTCTTCCTAAGTTAATGAAGTTCCAAAACTGCGGGATTTCGCCGGCATTTTATACGCTGTCTAGTCAATGAATAAAGGAATTATGTCCAGGACCAACATAATTAACATAGCATAGTTAACTTTAACGTCACACCAATGATCAAAGTCTGAATATCGCTCCGTCACAACACTTAATTATACATTTGTATATAAGTTCCGTTAGAGGGTGTTTTTTTTGCATTTTCTTACATCAACAGGAGCTTCACCACTCACCAAAAGTTGAGGAGACATTAGCATTCTAGAAGCGATTCATTCCATGCAATGCTCATAAAATAAGACCGATGTTAAAAATCGAATATTTTAGAGGGAGGGAATATAAATGTGCACACGTCCAGTTCAAATCAACAATTATTTCTCAGCAAAATATAAATAGACCGCTACCTACAGGTACTTAGGGAAATGTATCAACAATTAAGTATATATTTTGTCATGTTGACAGTCAGTAAGCAGAAGTCTGTAAGGGTTAGAAGCCGTGCTATATCCAGCTTCAGTCTGGGTATCGTTGATCGAAGATCGAAGGGTTCAAGTAAAAAAGGCAGACACTGAAATATCAATTTAAAATGGTCTATCCCAGATAATTTGCTGCATATAAACTAGTATTATGCTAAACAGAATCAGCCATACTTTACCAATGATTTTTTTCTTCTGAAATAAATCTGATTTGCCAATGATATGCAGAGCAACAGAGCACAGTTGTCTCAAAATTTGTGATTCGTTTCCCTGCCGGCCTTTCAAAACGACCACTGGAGGGCCTCTGAGAAAAAAGCCACTGGAAGGGAGGGTCGATTTGACCCCCTCGGACCTCCGCTCTGAGGCAGCTAAAGCCACCTATAGCGATATAACCCAGTGGTGAGTGAACTACCTCCAGTCATTTGTGACCTTTATGTTATAAAAATGTACACCACTTATCGCATCTTCAAATCGGTTTAGCAATTAGCGCATCATCGTATACCATAACAGCTTAGCACTTCAAGCTTCTTGTGGGAGTGAGAAGAATAGCCGGAGTGTAAATAGCTAGCTAAAAGGCAGTGATTACCTGCTGAGTTGACTGTGCGTCAGTAATCAGTTAACAATTATTAGTAAATACATGCTAGTATCTGACAAACAGATACTAGCAACACTTTTTGATAATGTCTATGACGAAAGTTTACCAGTTCGTCGAGTAATGGATATCTGCTCAAAACAACTCTCGAAGACCTTTTTCCCAGAGGAGCAAGCTATACTAATTGATCAAAAGAGGTGATTCATACCAACGAAATCAGCAAGGATAGTCTTACAAACGACATATAATGTAACGATAGACACACTGCCGCTAGAATAGAACAGAGGCAACTGTTTTTGCTCATTTCATCTCATCCTGCAGGCTGCAGCCCAGCTCTCTCATAACGGCCGGGACCGCCGGCTTTGGCACCAGACGTCTCACTCAAGTTCTCACTTCCGACAATCCAATTATGCAAATTGGATTATCTGTGTCCCAAACACTCCGCAAAATCGAAGGGAGGCCGCCCGAGTTCATACTTTGTCTAGAGTTGAGATACTCAAACCTTGGGAAAATACGGCCGACCTTTGTTCTTCAACTATTCGACGAATCCGTTGTCTGGCAGTCATGAGGCTTGGCCTACATAAGTATGTAAATGAGTGCCTCCAGGATGCCAGGGATTTAGCACGACGCAATAAATTACCACCATGACGTCATCAGAACTAAACCGGGCTGAAGTGTTGGCCCCTTATCCACCATCTGCAAACACTGGGTTCATTTATATAAATCATGGTATTCGAGCCCTATTACACCATTAACTATTTGTTCAACTATTTGCAAGGCTGAAAAGAAGGAGTGTAGATTATAAACATTCACCATCTACAACAAAATGTGAAATATGTAAATACTGTATATTATGATTACGAGCGAACGCAAAGCGCGAGCGAGTCTACACTGAATACGTGATATTTCTCACAGATATAATAAGTGGCAGACCCGACCAGGTTGATCGGCCAAAAACTGTGGCTTTGGTACGATCACAAACTTTTTGAAGGTGGGGTCACATAACCTGGCCTGGCGACCTGACCTGAGATGACTTGACGTCACGAATTTCACAATATGTGGGTAATTACTGCCCCAACAGCTGTGTCAAAAGCGGCGGCGCTGCGCGCCGCCCCTTTTCCGCTATTCTCGAAAACCCTTAGGAAGGCGTCTAAATACTCCGGCCTGGCGCGGATTAATAACAATGCAAGACTCTCGGTCACTTTATCACATCAGTTGTCCTAGTCACTTAAAGGGACACTGCCACCTTAACATTATATTTGAGTTGAGATAGCCATTTTGGCTGCTTGGCATTGCAAATTATGTATGGTATAAGTTAAAAAAACCACTGAGGTCGAATCACAAAGAAATTCGCGTTTTATTTTGGGCATCTGTAACATTCCTAGTCCGCAATGTATTTTAAATTGGGACCGGCTGATTTCGCTGTTCTTCGTCTCTGTCTTTACCTAAATGTTGATTACAGTCGACTGTACTTTTGGCGCATACATTAGCCATACACTAGTCATAGCTAATGGCCTGCGTGAAGTTTTTTTTTTCCCAAAAAATTATTCATATGACGTCACAAGCCCCAATTATATTATATTAAAACGCATTTTTCATGAAATTTAAGTTTATGTTTGTGAGAAACAAATGTCATAATCGTGTTCAGCAGCAATTACTTCATATTTTGCACCACAAACGGCGTACATTTGAGAACTTTTTGAAGGTGGCAAGTGGTCCCTTTAGGAGTTGCCTACTCACATTGGTCATGTGGAGTTGTTGGCACTAGTCTGTAGAACATATTTTTTCTGAATTTAGCCATTTCTATCATTTCCCAGAATCACTTTAGTTGCTGAGATTTTGCCAAGTCGCAATCAACTTCTGGCAGAAGATTAATTATCAATAGTCGCAAGAGAGCTTTCGCACTAGAAGCATTGCTCTTAAATTTACAAACGCTAGCATTATATTTGTTAGCTCTGGCAGTGCGCCATTATAGGTAACATTTCGCTACTCTTCTGTTTTTATAGTGACGATCGTTTTTGAGGTTTTTTGAAACAAAACAAATGCAAAACAGAAATAGTAAAAATTCACTAAAGGGGCTCCCAGACGTGAATTTTTATCGTAACCAATAATCAAAGCAGTAGCTCTTACCGTAATAAAAATATATTTGACATTTCAAAAGAGTAGGCACACTCCCTTTAAAGGGAAAGGTTCTCCTTTTTGGAAGTTGTCAAATATACCCCAGTTGTAGTCGAAAATATAGAGTAAGTGCTGCTGAGCACCATGGTGATATTTTTATCGAAAGGTCATTTAACTTGTTATCACTTTTTGCCCCCTCCAAAACTCGAAGTCTAGATCCGCAAGTGAAAATCCACTCCAGTGAAAGATACTTAGCGGAGGCTTTGCCCCTGGTGGCTTAACCCGCGCTTGACTGGGGGGACAAATATTGCCCCCTGTCGTTTATTCGTGATAACTCACAAACCATTCAAGATATCAACCTGAAACTTGCAATACCTTCCCGCACATCAATTTGACATTGGTTGAAAAAATTAGGAAATGTTTCAATTTTGGGGGTATAGATATACACTGTTGTGTGACGTCACGTTTCTTGAATTTAGCGACAAAATCACGCAAGTTTTAGGCAGCTGTAAAATGATAACATTTTATGATAATCTTAAACCCAACAAATTAAAAGATTGAAAATTGCATACATACTATATCCCGCGCACTGCAGGGGGGGGGTTGATTTCCGCCCCCCCAGGTTTTTCAGGAGTAGCGGAAAAACGGGTACACCTTTTTGGGCATCAATTACCTACACTTTGGAAAATTTTGAATTGAGGTCATCTCAGGTCAGGTCACAAGTCCATGTCAAGTGACCTCACCTTCAAAAATGTTTGCGTTTCGTGCCAAAGCCACAGTCGTTTTTCGAAAGTTTTGAAACTTGCAAGGATCATAAGAAATACTCAGTCATACAATTAGTTTTTATCTCGATTTTTCGTATCGGTGACCAAAGGTCCAGGTCAATTTCCTGACCCTCGGCCCATTATAAGTAGTGAATGGGAAAATAAACAAATGCTTCCTTGTCAGAATATGGCATTGGATAGGCTAATTCTTCAGAATCAATGCTATTTTTGCTCATTCTAAATTGATCTAAGGTGAAAATTGTTTGCTTATTGATTTATACAAGGTCATCTGAGGTCATCTGGAGGTGCATCTGAGGTCAATCAGCAATGATTTGCTAATAACATCTGATAGAAAGAGGATAGAGAGATTAGTTTGAAACTACCAAATGTGTACGTCCCTCCGTCTGGCCGCGTTGCCGGCCATATGCAACATGACCTACCTTGAGTCACCAAAATGACCTTTGACCTGAGGTCAAATTTTGAAGTTGACCTTACCAGGTCACCGTATATTGTTTTCAAAGTGCATCAATAAGACAAACACGGTGACGTCAAAATGTTTTTCCCTATCTTATCTTAGGTGACCATGCTATTCATCCGAAAACTGTTTTTTGCTAAAAACAGTTTTTTAACCTTTCCATGACCTCTGGAGCCTAAACTTTGATCTGAGCTCATTTTGAGGAACAATGGGTGCGAATGCAAATTTCAATAGCTATTCGATTGGCCTCTCTAACAGTTTGGCTTCCTAGCTATCATAGTTTTCCGATATAGGATCGGGGGTTTCCTGGAAAGAGTCCTGAAGAGTCCTAAACTGGAAAATCTGAACCTTTGTGACCAACTGGTAGGACCTCAATTAAGACGCTGATTCAGAAAAGACTGAAATACTTTCGATAGAAGCTTGGCCTAGAGCTATCTAATGCCCGTTTTTTCCGCTTTGTCGCTACGTTGCGACTAGTTTGGGAGGTCTCAACGGGGGGGCGGAATATCCAACCCCGACCGCCCCTGCAAGTTCGTGTTCGGCAGCGAACGCCCCTGCAGTGCGCGGGATAATGTAATTATACTAGTGTTTAGTATTAAAACTGCAGTCTAAAATTTTCAACAATTTTGATTTCATTTTTTTTTTACCATTTTTTGTGGTCAAGAACATCAACAACGCGGAATATATGTGAAATAGTGGCGTTCAGCTACATATAAACCAAAAAAATACACCACTTTTACTTTGACACCATTTTTGACATTTTCACCATTGTAAATTTTGTCTCTCAAGCACAACGAACTATGCTCGAATTTAGCAATAAATCACCAAAACCTTGAAAAGCTGTGAAAAGGATAAATTAAAAGATAAACTGGAATGGAAAAAAATCAGATAGACATATAAATGTTCTAAATCAAAACAACAAATATCAAAATTTTGAAATCTATATTTTTGGACACATTTTAATATTTTTTCGTTACGAAAAAAGTATATGTATATGAAGGCAAAGTGATACAACAAAAATAAAATAGCACACGGGACCGGTAAAATAATTTATTTAGGACCGAGGTCATTGTTGGATTTTCCGCTCGAGACCGCAGGTCGAGGGTGTAAAATCCTACAACGACCGAGGTCCTAAAGAAATTGTATCGGCCTAAGTGTGGTATTCATTTTATCATATGTCTACCTCCGTTTTGAAAACTGCGTAAGAATAGTTTGGTAAAATGTAAATGCCCGGCGGGCCGAAAGCTTTGACCAATTGACTTAACATTTTTCTGTGAGCTGAAAACCTTTTTTGCACATGCTCGCGCTAATGCTAAAAACATACTGAGATATATGATAATATAAAAGACAAGTTTCAAATTAAAGGCACCATTTTTACGAAGAAGGCCTAAGAATTGTAACTGATGGCGTAATTTGTTAAAACTTTGTTTTTAAAAATAGAGACAAATAAATATCAGCTATGTATTTCCGAAATAAATCTGGTAAAAAACTTGCATTTTTTGTTAAAATTTATCAATTAAAAAAGTTGACCTCAATTGACCTGAATTTGACCTCAGCTTGACACTAACTTCATTTAAATGAGCTCAGATGGTGCCTTGATTACCACTATCGATTTATACGTATAAAACAGTCCATAAAACATATGTACTGTGTAGCATGACTTTCGAATATTTTTCAAAGAGTGACCTTTTGTGACCTAATCTTGACCTTGACCTTTGCAAAAATCTCCTTTTCGCTCATGCGAGATATGTTTCATACCTTTGGAGGCATTTTGGGTGATCATGGTTGCAATAAAAGGCCTGGATGGGAAATATGTTCCATAAACTAAAATGTCTCGATTTTGACCTTTGACCCGACCTTGATCTCATATGCGACCTTGATTAAAAAAATTGATACGCTTGAGAATGGCGTCCCTCGATGAGCGGCTTTTTGGAACGCCGCCTTGCTCGTCTCGCTAACGATCATCGGTTTTTGAGAATAACGAGGGGCACTATTTGCCCCCTCCCGCATTGTTCAATGCGCCTTCGGATAAGACTCCGGTCAAGCGCGGGTTAAGCTGAATCTCTTGGGGTCATCTACCCAGCTGGCACTCGGGCACAGTAAGGTTCACGTAACCATGGCTCTAATAGAGTGTGCGTCACAGACTGCTTCACCAGTGGAGCCTGTTGAACAATTGTTGCCGACATTTCCTTTTGGGCACATGGCACGTGCTTCTTGCCGCCGTGTGGTACACCACCGGAACCATGCGAACCGTGGGGTACTGATCACCGGAGGCAAATGCTCAGCAAGCTCTGTCGGCTCGCTAAATTTGGTCTAGCTAGCTCAATAATCACAGGCAGTTGACGACGAAATGTCCAGGCGGCTTTACTTCCTCCCCGGTGGGACAAGCTTGCTTGCCACCCTCGGGGTCGGCGACCCAGGTAGGTAGCCGGGCGCAGTACCACGCACCACGCGAGGTAGCCGGGCGCAGTACCACGCAGTACCAGCCGGGCGCAGTAAGCCACGCACCACGCGAGGTAGCCGGGCGCAAGTAACCAGACGTCACCACGCGAGGTTACCGGGCGGCATAACCACGCAACCACGCGAGGTAGCCCGGGCGGCAGTACCCGCACCACGCGAGGTAGCGGGCGGAGTACCACGCAATAACCAGCCGGGCGCAGTACACGCACCACGCGAAGGTTAGCCGGCGCAGTAACCACGCGTCGCCGGGCGCAGTACCCACGCACCACGCGAGTAGCCGGGCCGCAGATACCTCATGCGTCAGACGAAGTACCAGCCGGGCGCAGTAACCACGCACCATCGCGAAGGTAGCCGGCGCAGTACCCCGCAGTACCAGCCGGGCGCAGTACCACGCACCACGCGAGGTAGCCGGGCGCAGTACCACGCAGTACCAGCCGGGCGCAGTACCACGCACCACGTGAGCTGCAAGTAGCAAGTATGTGTCATCAACCGTCTGGCCTATGGAGCTCGGCATTTCATTTTACAGGTATGGTTGGATCCAGATGGGGAAGGAGGCAGGGCCATTTCCCCCCCAAAGTGGCGCAAAATTGACACATTTCCAGATAAGGAAGAAAGTATAAGTAACTTTAACTAAAGAAGGTTTATTTGAAACGAGCAATCAATGTTTAAACAAACATAATTCAATATTTTTTAGAATTGTGTGAGACTTTTGATGACTTGCCCCCCTCCCTGCAACCACCCGCTTTGGATCCGCCTATGTTTGCAGGCGCCGCTTTTTGGTTCATGGCGTTTGCCATGTGCCACCGATTGATCTACGACTGACACCACCTTGTGTTCCCCGAATCTGCGCTTCGAACGGTGCCACTCGTATTGAAATCCGTCCTAGATTGGGCTCTAGAGACGACATGCTTGGAAGCACAGACAGACATATGGACAAACAGGCTGGCCCAACTTTGGCCGAGCGACCTCCCAGAGGAAATTTGCGACGCCGAAGGCGTGCAGAGCTGACGCATAGCACTGCCTTCCCTTCAGCCGTCTCTGCAGGCGCGGATCCAGGATTTCGGTCAGGGGGGAGCGCAATACAAAAAGCTGCGCTCTCCGGCGCGCCCTACAGACGCGCCATAGGAAAGTCCCGGCTCAGGGGGGCGCGCGCCCAAGCGCCCCATGGATCCGTGCCTGCTCAGACACCATGTATACTACAGGGTGCTGCATAATTAATGTAAATTAAAAATGGTTATTATAATTTTTAATAAATATCAAACTTGATTTTTTTTGTTTGTTTGACTGTTGGATATCAGAACATCTAGACATTTTAATTAGTGTGGTTAGATTTTCCCAATCCAGCAAAACGGCTGCACTGCAGCACACCGAAATTCAATGGTCTTTACGGGCATTATTTCAATGGAGATGGCGACCCAGATCGCTTCTTCGGGGTCTATGGAGTCGGCCAGCTCCTGTAGGTAGGGGAGACCGGGGCACGTTCTGTCACTTTTTTGCTAATTGGCCCTGGCGGGCACACTTTTCAGAGTTGGCGGATTGATACTTTCCTATACTGTTACATACATCAATAGCTTCAAATCGTTTTAGGAGTTCCAAGTGGTATTCTCAGTTGGTTTCGGCATCCAGTGTCGATAATGTGGCGATGACTCAAATTTGACAGAACGCTGTCCCATATACGCGGGCAACGTTCTGTCACCACTTTATGGGGGCACATTCTGTCATTGATGGGGCACTTCCTGTTATCACCGAACGGTCATTTGTGGTGTCCTTTCTGGGGGAGAGAAAGTTTCATTCATCGCCACCATCAATAGTGTAGAAAATGACGGCTATATAGATAGATAGATAGATAGATAGATAGATAGATCAGATATATTTACAACACATCCACGACTGGGNGTGAACATTGCATTACACAGTATATCTAATTTAAATGCACCTTTATGTGAAATGTTCAGTTGTTCCGTATTCATCCTGTGCCAACCAATTGCTGCTGGTCGCTCACAACTTTTATTGGCAGGTCATATCGTGCTGTTGGATGTGATACTTCTGCCCTAGAGATTCCACTCATAATTTGTACCTTACTCTCATTTTTACTCTTTGTTCAATATATATCTACGTTCAAGGCGTATCAACGTGTATCTAATGTTTCGTAGTACAACTATCTGTAGAGATAATTTGATCGATATTCTATATTTTCTTCATGTCAGAGGATATGTTTGTCAGGGATATGTTATAAAATAAGTCAATGTTTATCAAGTTCGCTTGTTAATAATATTTCCAGGAATGCTTCGCTTGGGTGCTTCGCTCGCCGTTTTGCTTGTGTGTTGTATTGTTTTCTTACACTGAATCTCTTCGTTTCAGGTAAGGCGATGCCAGACTCACGCGTATGGGAACAGCTGTTCACCGGGCCGCCATACGTCCCATGTGTTGTGAGTGCAGAGAGGCGGTGAGATGGTAGGGAAAGGAGTACCGTGGTTAAATACTTACTCTAGTTATGAAAGATAAACACCTAAAGAGAAACACTGCGACCTTAATAGTCCTTTCAACAATATTATGTCATGTTTCAAAGGGATCGAAAACCTACTCTATGCAATATTCATCGGGACGCATTTATTCATTTAGCAAAGACACTTACGTATGCGACTGGTCTCCTCCGACATCTTGTGCTTGGAAATCTGCGCTGCTCTCAACAGCCTTTGTTTAATGACTTTTCAATGAAAAGGTCGTTTATTAATTTTGTCATTAGCATTGGCGGATCCAGAACGTTTTTGGGGGGAGCCGGGAGGGGCATGGATGGTTTTGGGAAATTCCCAAAATGTCTTACAAAATTCTGAAAACTCATCGGATTCTGCTTGCTTTTGCTTTGATAGCTGATATAAAACAACCTTTCTTAGTAAAAGTTCATTATATTGTCTTCTATATCAGGAAATGTGTCAGTTTTGCTCCAATTTCAAGCTTTTTGGGGGGCATGGCCGGATTGCTTGCCCCTGGATCCACCAGTGGTCATTGGATATTTGTAGGCATGACCAAATGCAAAGGCATTCATTTCCGGTGAAGCGTTAACCATTCAAGGCAGACCAGTCGACCATCGACGAGATCGACGAGAGGCCAGTCATGCACTTGTGATGTTACTTCTGGTATTTAGCATATTAAATCACCCGTGTTATTATCCACGTGGTTTCGTTAATATTGACAATAGCCGCTCTTCTCCATGAAAATAAAGACACTCGTCCGCTGTTCTTTAGAGCGATGCATTGTGTCATGGGTATATAGACGTTCCCCGCCATTCCGAGCTTCCTTCAACTCACTACTGCCCGCCGTTTTACGAGAGCTGTATAATTTGTATACTCTCGGTGGGTGGCTGATTGGCCGTGGCCGAAACCTGCCTGCGGTGGTTAGGACGCCAGCAAAGCCAGCCAGCCAGCCACCTACCCAGACTCGAGTGTTCAGTGGCCACGTCCGGCGGCGGCGCAGCGGCGACACTGGCGACATCTGCAGTGCTCCGGTCCGATGGAGGTCCGGTGATCCTCCGGTCCAGCCCTGCTGCTGGCTGCTGCTGGCTGCTGTCTGCTGCTGTCTGCTGGCTGCTGTCTGCTGGTCTGCTGCTGGCTGCTGGCTGCTGCTGCTGGCTGCTGCTGGCTGCTGCTGGCTGCTGCTGGCTGCTGCTGGCTGCTGCTGGCCTGCTGCTGCGCGCTTGCTGTTCTGCTGCTGTCTGCTGCTGTTCGTGCTGCTTGTCTGCTTGCTGTCTGCTGCTGCTGCTGCTGGCTGCGCGGCTGCTGGGGGCTGGGCTGGCTGCTGTGCTGCTGCTGTCTGCTGCCTGTCTGCTGCTGTCTGCTGCTGTCGCCTTCTGTCTGCTTCTGTCTGCTTCTGCTGCTGCTATCTGCGTGCTATCTGCTGCTATGCTGCTATCTTGCGCTATCTTCTTGATTGCTGATATCTGCTGCCTATCTGCTGCGGCTGGCTGCTGGCTGCTGCTGGCTGCTGCTGCTGGCTGCTGCCTGGCTGCTGCTGGCTGCTGCTGCTGCTGCTGCTGGCTGCTGCAGAACACACACAACGCTGTCCGATCTTCGACCAGCGACCTATGTTGACCTAAGCGACCTATGTTGGAATCTGTGATCAATATAATAGAGGATCAATCAACTGACCTTAGGCTTATATCTTGTCCTCAATTTTGTTGACGTTCCTCGTACTTTCTGGCAAAGACCCATGGCTGCTCTCAGGGGATCCGCCACAGGGGGGACGGGGTGGGTGTCCCCAACATTTTCTGATGTTAACATTACGCCTATGGGCGTTGCATGGAAAGAACCGACTTCAGAATGCCTCCGTCCCTCCAACTTTTGGGATACAATGATGGCGGCGTCCTTGGCTGCTCTGCACCTTTAGGGTATCACAATAACTGGGTTATCGTTCATTTTGCACGAGTAAAGGCTATTTTGTAATTATCCTGCCAATATTCACCAGGCTTCAGAAGTTGTATCCATCATTGCAAATGACGGATGAATTGTTAAGTGATATTTGATTGAGTCTGCTTTCTGTGCGGTCGTTAGACACTCGCATAGTTAACAAATTGTTTATCCCAAATCGATTCGTATGACAAATTGATATGCCGAGGGAACTTTGACGCCCTAGAAGACGGAACCATTAAACATGTCTATTGTTTTTGCAAGCAATTATCGAAAGTGGTTTGGCCCGTCTTTGGGCTCAATCGAAACAAATTCTTATCTAACTCACAGTCACCTACCGTGCAATGACTATCCCAAAACTATACTATCATGCCCCTGCAAACCTACTGTCAAACTACAATGACTGGTCCGGCTGACGCTTGACAACTACACCAACTGACCTGCATACGCACCCGGAATTTTCTGATCGTCCCGAACACAACCTGACTGTTGACCAATGCGTTTACCCCTAACTGCCGTGCCTCTGATTACCGATGACGCTCGTGCTTCCAGCGCAGCCACATCCTATAGAATCGACCGGGTGCTGTGCACAAGAGCCGGCGGAGGGCGCGTGACTGCACGAACGGAAAGTTTGGAGGTCAGCGCCGTGCTGACCCTGTGACCCGGCCTTGGGGCGCGCGCCGCCGCAGCTGACCTCTGGCCTCGGGTGTCTGCCTGTCTCGGCCCGCTGTCTCAGATCGGGCCAGTTTCTCCCAGTATGCCGGGTTTCTCCTTCCTCCCTAGCTTACCGGGTGAGATGTATGGGGTGTACGATGCGCTACATGCCAGTCCGCCGGGGTTGGTTTCTTGTGGTCCATGGTCATTGGTCAACTATTGACCAATGTTGAGCTTTTTGGAACTTGGAAGTCACGTTCTGATCATTCATACTCACTGTCACGTGACAGTGTTGTTGTTTTACTTTTCTGCGCAGAGTGCTTCTCGTCTAAGAAAAACAAACACAAGCACGTGGTGCATTCGTGAATAAGTGATCAGGCTGAGTATTCATACCTTTGCCGTGCTCTATGTTTGTTTTGACACTTGGGTGCAGAATTGGTACCGTTTTGTTTGCTGAGTTGTATTTTCTCAATCGCATATGTTATATCGGCATGCCTTTCTTAACAGGCATTCCTTGGTTAATTGAAGGTTTTTACTCCATCAAAATGCTATGCTTAATCGACCATCATAGTCAAAAGGATGAGACTGGACGAGGTAATATTTTCTGTTGGTTTAAAATTAATGCCTCGAACCACTCATGTCAAGGCCAGTCAAGGCCTTGACATGAGTCAAGGCCAAGCTACTGGCTTCAGGTCTCATAATTTTGTTTTGTTTTGTTTCTGTTTTGGGGTGTTTGTGGTAAGTTGCAATCACTATAAATGTATGACACGGACTTACAACATGTTCGTCCTGGGCTGCTAGGCAGTGTTTCCTATTGGGTTTGGTGTTCTGCTTTAGGTGGATGCTATTCGGTGGCACTCGTAAACGCTAAGCACTAAGATTATTTACGTCAATTCGCTGGTACTACAACTGGGTGTTGTATGACCGCTAGATGATAAAAATACGAGTCCTGAATCACCAATTGTTGTGTTACCAAAATACTATCATTCGATATACCAGGCCCAGAACCTCTTCGAGGTTTAACACGAACGTTGATGACTTATATCACCTTGAATATATACATTTTAAAACCGGCATTGCACCATAATATATTGATGAATACAACATACAGTTGCATTGGCAGCGAAAATAAACAGCCATCATCCGCTTAGCAGAAGACAGCTGAATGCCGCCATAAGTGGAATTTACTTGATAAACTTGATTACAAAATAATAAATCAACGGTCGATGAAATTCAAATATTGTGCTCACCCGGTACTATATGTCTCACCGGGCACTATAATGGGTTAAGCATGAGAAGCCAGCTTGGAACAACTTGCTACATTAAAAGCTACGCTGTATTTTTACACTTCTCGTTGCTTACTATACCAAGTGAACAACTCACTATATTCAACTCTGGCGACAAACTAGCTCATGCATTAAATCACATAATTAGGGACAGCATGCCCATTACATCCGCATCAACATCCAACGCACTAATCTATGATTAAATTTACCATATATTATGTTATGTGTATATAATATATATTCGAGACACGCTCACAAATTAAATATACCATACATGATTGGCTTACTCGCATCATTTACATCGCCTTTACATTTACCTCAGCTATATGCAGCTGCGACTGGCTTACTCACTTCAGTAGACCGTTTATTCAACTCACTGCTTGCCCTTCAATCCATTTCACTCTACTCCCTATAATAGGATCTTATAGGTGACTGGTTTAGTCGCTTCAATTAAGGCTTACTCGTAGCTTTGAAACCACCTCAGCTGCCCGCTTACCGCATGCAGGCCATGCGTCACTGATTCGCTCGTCACGTCACTGATTCACTCGTCACATGCACGTCACGTCACCGATTCACTCGTCACATACACGTCACGTCACTGATTCCTCGTCACATACACGTCACGTCACTGATTCCTCGTCACATGCACGTCACGTCACTGATTCGCTCGTCATATACACGTCACGTCAACGATTCGCTCGTCACATACACGTCACGTCACTGATTCGCTTGTCACATACACGTCACGTCACTGATTCGCTCGTCACATACACGTCACGTCACTGATGCGCTCGTCACATACACGTCACGTCACTGATTCGCTCGTCACATACACGTCACGTCACTGATTCGCCCGTCACATACACGTCACGCCACTGATTCGCTCGTCACATACACGTCACATGATCATCTACAAGGCAACTCACGGCACATTAAAGCGTTACTAAGCACTAGTGATGCCAATCGGTGCGAACATTTTCGGAAATCAGAATTTGTCCGAACACCGATCGGTGTTCGGACGGACATAAGCATATTTCTTTAGACATTCTCGGACATTCAATGCCCAAGGATTGCTTGTCGTGTATATAAATGGATATATAATTATTGTTGCTTTCTGATATCCTAACTGTAGCGTTATTTTACACAAATGCCTATGTTTAATGTTTATGGATATATTGAGAATGAATTACTGAATGTTTTGCATTATATGTTATACATTTGGTTTCTGCTTTCGGACAAATTTCGGACAAACAATGATCTTTGGACAGTTTCGGACGGACAGCTGACCAATGACCATGGTCTTGAACATGGGTTGGACATTGGACAAATATTTTCTGAAATTGGCACCACTACTGCTAAGCACATTGGCGGATATCTGCATGGTACAGTACTTGTACATACATACATACATACATACATACATACATACATACATACATACATACATACATACATACATACATACAACATACATACATACTGCATACTACATACATACATCATACATACATACATACATTACATACATGCATGCATGCATTACATACATCTACATACTGCATGCATAAACATACATACAGCAACATACATAATACATACATTTAATACTAACAACATACATAAACAAACATACTACATACTACATACATACATACATACATACATACATACATACATACATACATACATACATACATACATGCATGCATACATACATACATACATACATACACTGTACACTTACAGTACTACAGTGCTACACTGATTTACAGTACTAGCTGCTTCTGCTCCTTCGTGAACCTCGTGCCCCTTCGTGAGCCTCTTCTGTGGCTTTTCGGATTGTTTTTATATTTTATCTCTCCGAGTAAAACCGCTTTATTAAGTTGACGTTGACTTCAAGGACGGTGTCAAGCTTGTGTATAATTCCATTATTGAAATGTGACCTTAACAATACAAATATTGAACTATGGCGACGCTAGATTTAGCCGTAACTTCGCCCGAATTATTCATGCTTCTGATCAACCTTCTACAAGCTCGTGTTTCATGGAAATCGGTCGAATTAGCAAGTCATGCCGTTAGCAATAAGCTGCCGCTTTAATGTGCGCTGTATCTGACCGTGTCAAATGTCAAGCGGAATGACACCTGCCTGTTTGAGAGTCAATGAGCCGACTTATCTAGCCTTACAATGGGGTGGGAAAAGCGTCCTTAGCAACTGGGTTTTTACATGCTCTAGTGCATCCAATAGTCATGCTGCCGCTCGGAACCTTCGCAATATATGTAAATAAAATGAGATCACACCTCATTATCACATCGCTCTGAAGATATTTAGTAGTCATTGTCAACGTTTAATTTTATTTGGAATGAACTATTTAATTGTATACAGTATACACAATCCAACCGGAAATGAGTAACTCTTAAATCGCATAGGATTCAATCAGAATTTTCATCATCTGAAATATACAACGTCTAAAACAACGGAACGGTCTCTGTTTAAAAATCAATGAGCGGAAAATCCTTCAGTTGGACCTTGAGCATATCATTTACAATTCGTCCTCTGCAGTTACATGTACAGGATGGACGAGCACTTCCAATCTGTCTGTATTGGGCCTACCTTATATGCAGCAACTCGAACCGCCGAAAAGATGGACGTACCGCCGTGTCGGCCTCATTTCCACCGGTTCCTCGAACTGCTGGCCCGCGCGTCACTGTGACGGGACGGGGCCGTACAATCTCACACGTCACACGTCAATGCGTCAGTCAGTAGTGCCTGACGTCAGCGGTGTCTGACGTGACGTCACTGTCAGATGACGGGGCCGGCGGTTGTCCCCTGCAGGTATCCCCGGCGGTAGGGTCGCTCGGTCCAGGGTCGACCCGCGGACTCGCAGCCGGCGCGCCGGTGGTTTATGCATACGGATGAATGCCGTGCAGCGAATGAAGGGTCACAGTTTGAAGTAAGGGGGGGGTACGTGAGCAGTGAGCAGTGAGCACGGGTCGATCCAAAGCGACGGTAATGCTGACCTCCTGAACTTCAGTGACTTCGGAAGACAGTGGACGTTTTTGCCGTTTCAATGGTATCGAGTTCATGAATGGAAAATAGCGACGCTGTGTGTTATGCTGCGTAGTATTTTTTTATTCCATCAAATACATGAAAGGAATACATAGCTGAGTATTTCATGCAGGTTAGCTTATCATTCTCTATTTTTGGTAAATACCTGTACTGATTAAATGGAATATAATAACCAGTAATTTCATATTGGAATATGATAACCAGTAACTTGGTATTTAAAAGTGTTTGTTGCTGAAGAAGCCGCAACGGCAAAATATCCAATATAATTTTTGCCATTTTATCGCTTTTAATTAGTATGAGGTTACTGGTTGTTATATTCCATTTAATCATTATGATCAACTTTAATCAGAGTTTCAATCATCTCAGATTTAAATACCTGTAAGACTAAATTGACAAATTCATGTTCTATATCTGCATATGGGTACTGTATATAATTGCGTTTCATGGTTACTAACTTCCTGACTAGTCCGTAGTCTCAGGTCATGCTTAAGATGCCTAGATAAAAATGTTTTGTTGGGCACGAACATTTCTTTATTATGTAGTGTAGGCATCAATTGTCAGATCACAGACGGCGATATAATTACTCCGGGTGGCAAGTACGTGGTAGTTCTCCTTCACCACAAACGTCTCCTTGTCCAGTGATGCTCTGAGCTCTCCGAAAAATCCAATGCTCTTCTCGATTGGTGTCAAGTGGAGCGGCTGCAGACTCGGCGTCAAACCGGAGCAACCCTGCAGTCCCTGCAGTCAGGCGCTGTGGGTCTGCGGGTGCTCTATCTCCTTTGCCTCTGTAGCTCGTCTCCAAAAATAAACAATCAGTGACGAACCGTCGGCCGAAGGGTGGCAGCGCGTATCATCGACAGTGTTCACAGGTCCCGACCGATAGCGTCCAAACGGTCTGATACCCCCACCCCCCCAACCACCACCACCACCACCACCCGACCGTTGCAGAGAGTGCTCACACATACAGTTCGCTGTGCGCACTCAGGCTGCACTGTTGGTGCTCTGTATGCTGTTCTGTGTGTGGTGGAAACTGTGCAGCCGTATCTGGTGGGGTTTGCAGAATCGGTTCACCCGTGAAGGTGAGAGGCCGTGGTGCCGTGATGCCAGTGTTGGCTGCGGCAGTTCCCGCTGAATTTTCTGCGCGCAAGGTGACGTATGGTGCACAATAGAGAGCTGCAATGATTTGCAGAATGTTTAAAACCTTCCGGAAAGGAATTCGGATGAAGGTTGTAATCCACGGTTATTTCTCCGATCAATAACCAACCGGCTATTCGGAAGCCACGTTTGGTTTTATTATGAAGCGTAATCCGTTGTCGGACGAAACTTGTAATTCATAACACAGGAAATGATCATACACATTCTTTTATACCGCCTTACACACTTTGATTCTTTGATAAAAATGAATAACTTCATTTCGGAATATAGCATCAGACTGTTAATTGACTCCCACGCCGTTGTTTACACGTGTTGCCAATGAGATTCTCAGCTCGCTCATTCATTTCCTTTCCGCTCAGCCAGTAGGTACTGTGTGTGCGTGTGTGTGTGACAACATTTTTAAGCTGACCTAACCCTTACCCGGTCATCATTAATATGTTTCGAAGCGTCTTGGCAAGAAAAACACGATGGTGTTAGCATTATCGCTCTATATTCAACCGATACAACAGTATTCACAAAACACTTTTTGGAAGAAAATGTCATCGTGATCTTCGGTGAACTCAGGACCTGGAACCTAAACTATTGAAATAAACTGAAATTTAAGGACATCTAAGGTGATTGCATTTTTCAAGAGTTTTTGCTTTTTCTCTCGTTTGTTCCTAGCTATCATAATTCCCGAGACATTTTGGAGTTTCTGGAGCAAAGTCATTTGCTTGGACAATTTGACCTTTGATGATCTCTGGTGACCTTGATATTAACCTTTGCTAAAATATTCCTTAGTAACTTCGAATGTCCTTGTCAAGAGCTTTCGAATGCTTTGTTTTGCGTCATTCTAGCCCTTTCAGTTTTCGAGCTAGTTGTGGGATCATTTTGACCCCCCTTACACACACACACTGCAGGGCGAAGGTGGCCCTCAGAGGCCCACCGGAGCACGGATTAAGACAGCATATATTTTATTTCTTGAAGTGAGCGTTGCTTTCATACTATTGTTTTCATATTTTGCGACTTTTAAACACTTCATGTAGTGTCCTCAGTTTTAAAGTGGCCATCATTGGTAATAAAATGGTCATCTGTCCACCGCCGCCTGCAGATCACAACGATCCTCACCCTCGTGATCTAACGCATTATGCAATACGATGTTTTGCTCCCTGCTTCCGGAAGTACCTGTTTATGCAGTACAGTATGGAATGCGTATCTGATGCCACTGCCTGCCCTTGCTGGCAATGTCGAGCCCCGCCTCTTCCTGTCTATTTGTACAGTGTTTGCAGCCGCTGGTCTGTCTGTGCTCTGTGCATGTGATCAGAGTGATCTCTCGCGGCAGCGGTGCCGCTGTCTGTGTGTCTGTCTGCACGGCTGGGTGGTGGCCTGTGTCAGAGTAGACAGACCGTTCACCGTTGCACTCGCCACCCGGCGGCCACCAGCCATCGGGCCTGACCGAGAGCGGAGCACCGCGGCGCAGTGCTCTGCGCGCTGTCCTGTCTGGTATGACCTCATCAGCTCTGAACTGCGCTGTCCTGTCTGGTATGACCTCAGCAGCTCTGACTGCGCTGTGCTGTCTGGTAATGACGGTCAATCAGCTTGAAAACTGCGCTGTGCTGTCTGGTATGACATTCATCAGCTCTGAAACTGCGCTGTCCTGTCTGGTTATGACATCATCAGCTCTGAACTGCGCTGCCTGTCTGGTATGACATTCATCAGCTTCTGAACTGCGCTTGTCTGTCTGGTATGAACATTCATCAGCTCTGAACTGCGCTGTCCTGTCTGGTATGACCTCATCAGCTCTGAACTGCGCTGTCCTGTCTGGTATGACCTCATCAGCACAAGGGGCAGCGGGGGGCATATCTGACCGACCACGTCACACACACATCTGAAATCCGGGGGTCAGCACGGTCAAGGACACCGAGCTGCACACTGTGTTGTGGAGGGCTGAGTGCTGGCCGATGTTTGTTGGGGAGATGTTGGTGCCGACTGCCAACCGTTGTCGTGTTCATTATGGCTTAATAAATACACTGGCGGATCCAGGGGGCATTAGGGGCAAGGTAAATGCCTCCACTCCCAACAGGAACAAGGACAGGGCATTCCATACAAGTATCCCCCGCGCATGTGCCTGCATCAGGGGCGGCGGGTAAAGGGGAGGGCAGCTGCCCCACTCCAGAAGCTGGTGGCCTGAGGGGGCCCTTGGTAGGCCAAAAGGGCTCTCGGAAAGCCTGAGACTTTAAAATGGGCTGTTCGCCGTTTTTGCGATCATTTAGAGGGCACTGTAAAATACAGTGGTGGCCTAAATCCGAGCCCGAGGAGATACCATTTCGCGCCATTTTTGAAGGGGGTTTGGCCGTGGAGAAGTGCCTTTTGGCCGAGGGGCCCCCTGGGTTTCCTTGCCCCATCCGAAAATGCCTTCCGCCGCCACTGTCCTGCATTTGCTGTAACAGGTGATAATTCGGACATACAAATTTCCCGAGGTCAACGATTCTTTCGCTTTCAGGACCCGACCTCCCCCCCCCCGTTTAACGACTGCTGGGGCAGACAACTCGACACCACCACCACCCTGGTTAAAAACTTTTCGCTGATGAAAGATCCGCCAGTGACTGTGTCAGAAGACACGGGTCTTGTGTCAGAAGACGCAGGAGAGGGTGTGCCGGGCGCTATTGGAGCCTCTCACGGTGCGTGTCTGTTTTCTGGTCACGTGCCTCGTTGCGTCACGAGGAATAATACGGGCTCGCTGTGGGAGGAGGCGGACGGTCGTCAGTATTCCAACTCATAAAGAGCCCCGGCTGGAGAGAGAGGAACAAAACAGTGCGCTGTAACGCCGCGTGCCTGGCCACCCGGAGATGCGCGTCTGGCAACACGCTCTCGTGCAATAATGTGGATATACGCGATTAGAGCCTGTGTTTTCTGACTGAAGTGGTAAAGCAAAATAAATTGTCGGCTCATTGTCCGCCTCTGTAGCTCAGTGGGAGAGCGCTGGTCTTCTGACCTATCTCAGAAGTGGCAGCCTGGTTCGAGTCGCTCGGCGCTCGCAGATTTTGTCCTGGACTGGGTATGGCCTCGGGGTGGAGCGGGGGTCAAAAGGGTGCTTGAACGGGAGCGAGTCGGGGTATGTAGGGGGAGAAGAGGAGCATTGGCGACCAGTGTGCAGTGGACGAATGCCGAGGGGGGGGACGAAGAGGGAGAGATTAGGTGGGCAGGCAGTCGCACTCAAGGCCAGGTGAACTCGTCAGCGAGCGGGCGGACCGTGTCCAGTATGTCGGGGCACGTAAGACTTGCGTCTCTAATTCTGCCGGCCAACAGGAATTGCGCGATCGGGTGGTGAAGTCAGGACCAGCACAAACAGGCTTCATGCTTAGCGCGGTCCTGACCTCTGAAAGCCATTCCAATTACAAACATTCGGACTAATTTATAAAAAAAAAAAAATGTAGGCATATGGTTATTGAGGACAAAATGATCAAAGTTATTTAGAGTTAATTTTAGCAGGCAGCATTCAGCAGTGGCACTCACTTCCGAACGGTATTGATTAATGGCTAATGCTTTATGTTTGTTAAGTTATTAAGTGAGATTACATGTTTATTAAGTGAGATTCGCAGATGTTTAATTTTGGAACTCACCTTAGTAAGCTGGTGCGACGATCGGTTAGTAATTAGTTGGTTGTTCTTGAAACTGAGAGTGCTAGTGACATTTTTCATAAGATATTTGCTTGGTTGCTATTAAACTTGCTATTACAAAAATATACAAGATCTGAAGCATACCATCCCTTCAGTACAAAATATGCTCCTACGCTTCCGTCAGCATCTCAAGCCTGGGCATGCTGCTATTGTAGCTAAAAGGAAATAATCGATGCCTATTCCAACCGAATTAAAACTACATGTTGAGAGCAGGGGTGTCATTTTCTGAAAATGATTGGGGGGGGGCAATGCTAACTTTATAGATTGTAATTCAATTCTTATCATGCAACGCCATAGGCATAACGTTAAAAAAAGTAATTGAGGGGGGGCGGCCCCCAAAAGTATACAAATCGACACCCATGGCTGAGAGTTCCTCTTTACCAGGATAAGAAAAGGCACCGATTCTTTCCTTTTAGCTACTGAAGTCGCGTAGTCGGACATTTGGCCCAGTTCGATGCAGCCTTGAAGTGGTGAGATTCCTCGTTTCTATCAAGGTCGGGGTTACCGGTTCAGTCCCGGACCGGTCCCGTGCGTCGTTTTCCTTCTCGGCCCTGTTCAGCCGTGACCCCAAGCTCACGCCGCCCTGCCAATTTGCCAGTTCTGTGACAGTGACTGTGCACAACGTGACCGTGCACACTGCACAACGCAGCAAGTAGTTCGTCTTACCATTGACCTTCCCGACTATGTCAGCATTGACCAGCATTGCCAGCTTTCATTTCGTTCACTGAAGCTGCCTTCAATGGCCAGACATGTCTAGACATGTTCTGAACACTGAACAGTCATCAGCTCACCGTCACTACACAATACGCTGACGCATAACATTTCGAAGAAAACTGCGCCGTCTTACTTCGCTTCAACTCCATATTATATTATATGTATATGTTTATGTACACCATCATTTCAAAAGTTATGACACGTGCCTTCGAAAGTGACTACGACTTGACGGTCGTCGGCTACTTCTATTTAGAAGTGGCTCTTTAACTAAGGGGCGCCCTTTAACTAAAGTCTTCTAACTTTGAAGAGCGACTTCTATTTAGAAGTCGCCCTTCAACACTTTACACTGCTATGATGGACAAGCCCGGAAAGTAGGTAGATACTCTCAACAGTGTTTGATGCCGATCTGAATAGAAATCGATTCTTTCCTTTTAGCTACTGAAGTGATTGTCCTAGCAGTCTTGGTTATTTCCTCACCTACACGTTATTCTAGTACTGGCCGGCACATTTTGATCAATGCAGCGTGCTCTGCATAGTACAGAGCTATGGAAGGATAGATACCGGTAACTCGTGAACCGCCCGCATTCATGTGATTGCAATAGGTATGCGTCTTTTTATACAGGCCGGTGAAGTCGTTCACGTTTCGAACGAAATATTCACTCGTCGGTCTTCCTATACACAGATACGTAAGGTTTAAGGAAAATCCATGCCTTATCCCTAGTGTCATCGGATTCGTGTGAGCGCTGTACAAAAAGCCACTATGTATGTCGATATACTCGGTGATAAGAGGTGAACTCCGTCACCAGAAACCCACCGTTCCGGGTCCAGCGGCCGGCAGGCTCGCTTTCTCTCCAGTTTTCGATACTGAAATCTGAATGGCTCTTCTAGATGCGGGTTCGGGTCAGCAGGTCATACCGACAGACTTTCTCATCTCCAACTGTTTTAACCGAGATTTAGAATCGCCCAAACAGCATATTTTGTGTTTGCTCTGGCGGAAAATCAGATGCAGTGAGAAGCACAGCACGGTGAGCATGGAGCTTCAGCTCATGCTTCATGGCCCGTGGCAGCACCGCAGTCTGTTTCGCGCTCCGTTTTACTGAGAAATGAGGAAAGTTAGCATGGGCAGCATATGCAGACGACCTTCAATGACGATCAATTTGATATGGTTTACATGAATAATGTAAAGCGGCCGTTTGGCGTGCGACGCTCTGTGGTCTGGTGACTGGTCACCACGCAATCGTCATGTTTCCCCAGTCTGAGTAAGACTACACGACTCTTGTCTGGTATATCGCCGACGGGCTAATACAGGTCACAGGTGGATGTATGTCTCGATAGGGTCATGTCGAACGGTAAAGGTCACCTACCGCTGTGGGAAGCAATGTTGCCGTACCAGCCAGACGTGACACTGGAACTTTCCAGCAGTAAGGCATTTCCGCTTCGTTTGCAGTTGCGCTATAGGATCGCTGACTCACAGACCCAACTTGAGCCAGATTTCTGAAGTCTGCCTCATCGCTCAGCGTGGTTGGACGCCGCCGCTGCCAGACGAGCCGCTGGCCCTGACAGCAGCCGGACAAACTGTCACCTCTCAGCCGCCGCACTGACGTCACACTGCCGATACCTCGCTCTCGGAGCCAAACCGAGACGTCGCCGCCAGCAGCGCTTCCGGTCCAGCTGACCCCGGAAGTGACGCCGTGTGACCTCGTGTGACCCCGGCGGCTGATTGTCTGGGAGAGGTGCTGATAGTTCACTGGGACAGCCGTGCAGCGGGGCTGCCAGGTAGCTAGCACAGCTCTGACGGCCGCCAGCCGCCACCGCCGACGGAGGTGCCTGGTCTGCCTGTGACGCGTGTGTGACACGTGTGACGCGTGTGACGCGTGTGACGCGTGTGTGACGCCTGGTGTGAGTGACGACAGAGGAGTCTCATTCTCCAGAGCCGGATCAACTGCAGTGATACTCGCATCGGGTGCTGAGTGCTGACGAAGGGACCCGCTCAGCATCCGTTGGATTATGAATGACTGCAGTTCTGATGTAAGTGAAGGGTTGAGGCTTGCCATGTCTTCATCAATGGTATAAATAAGAAGGCTTCGGCTAGCTCGCCGAGTCCTGGGCTTCACTCAGCTCAGCTCACCTGGATCAGTCAACACAGCGTTGGAACTCAGCTGCTTGTACATTCGGAGTCCAAGACCACTGGACTGGAGTGAGTTACCGCGGGCTGGACTCACCATATAGCCGTTTCACGAAGGATTTATATTTATCCTGGGTAGTCCGCGGTAGTACCGGTAATATTTTTATATGCGTTTTGGGTATTGCCGTCTAGAACTCAGCTTTCCAGATATTGTTTGGGTATCATTGAACTTTATGATTTTAATGTACAATTATCTGCTTCTTAAAATGATAAATTTGCCAGGATGTTCTTTGATAATCAAATTCATCATACCACATATTACCGTAATACCGGGTACTACCGGGTAAAAATAAACCTCTCGGTGAAACGGACTATTAATGGTTCCGATGCACGACTCTGACTTCCACCCGAACTGATCAGTGGCCGCAGATGTTTGGACCAGTAGCTGACGTGCTGACTGACGTGCTGTCTGACGTGCTGTCTGACGTGCTGTCTGACGTGCTGACTGACGTGCTGTCTGACGTGCTGACTGACGTGATTACTGACGGTGCCCTCCCCCGCCCCTCCGTGATGCCGTCCCGCTGTTATGAGTTGTGACGGCTGTGTACTCCGTCAGGACCCCGTACCGAGTGGTGAGAGGTGAGGGCGGCGGGCCTGCGTGATGCTATTGAGATACGTCATCGGAGGCGAGCGCCCGCTCCCACTCGGGGAGTCGGTCGGTCGGGGAGTCGGGAGTCGGTCGTAGACACGAAACGCTCCTGGTAAAAACAGCAGCAGACGTGTCGCTGTTTAAGACGACCAAGTGAGACTGAATGGTGAACGCTTGGGTCAGGCCGCTAAACGCTGGCTACGCTAAACGCTTGGGTCAGGCCGTTCAGCAGTTTTTGTGACGCTGATTATCTCTATCTTCAAAACACGATCGCGGCATTGCGGTTAGACGAATGTCGCTTTCTCGACAGTTCAATCCATAGAGCCGTCTGATCAGCCAATGCATTGAAAAACGAAAAGAAAGAAGACCATTGAAAGAAGAAGAGATGCATGCAAAATGAAATACCCGGATGATAATTGACAGTCAGTGCTTGGGTTGTTTTTGATGCATTGAAATAATGCAGTGGGCCGAAATTATCCGGCCGATCCTGTTACTCGACTGTCAGTTCTCTCTCCCATTTTGACAGCGAAGACCTGTTCACCTGTTCAGAACTTCACTGTAGATAAACAGCTGGGACATTTCAAGCATCCCCGTGTAATGTTAACATTTTATTTGATATGCTATAGTGACTCGGTAATGCTCTAAACGGCTCAACATGCATAATTCATTAAGCGATTCATTAAATGACATTCAAAAGCAAACCACTCAGTTGTACGAGGAACAAGGAACCATTCCATACGAGGAACAACGAACCATTCCATACGAGGAACGAGGAACTTTTCCATACTATTGAGGCCAAAAATAGAACATTCATGGCTGAAATTGCTGTCGACCGACCTTGTGTTCCCTATGGATTATTGGATACCATACGCACCGCACCTTACCTGTTCGTGGAGCTGGCGTCTCCGCTGCCGGCGGGCAGCTGCCTGTGCCGTATGACGGCGTCTGTGGGTGACAGGGGGAAGGGGGACACGCTGTCGCACCACCTGTGGCAGATGTTGGTCACACTTAGTCCCCGACCCCGGCCCTGCGCCTCAGTCAGTGCGGGCACGGCCTGGTGTTGGGTCGGGCTTCGGACCGTCGCCCTAGACTAGGTGCCGTGGTTTGTCTGTTTGTTTATTTATTTTCCAATCAAGTAGAAAAACAAAGTTAAGCAATGAAAGTGGTAAACATGCAGGTGTAGTGAAGGACGCCGTCACATACTGAGGCGGCAGAGGTGATCGCAGCCGCCGGCGAGGCCCGGAGGGATCAGTCAGAGGAAGTCAGTGCCAGGTAAATTATGCAGCTCTTTAACCTGTCTGCAGATGTGTTGCAGGTTCGTTGGAGTCACCGGTACCAGTTATTCCGGATTGTATTGACACCGTGGCATATGTGAAATTAGAGCAGAAATTGAAGACTTTCGTTTTGACAAACTCCCTGAAGTTATGTTGAATTAATAACCGCGCAAATACATCTTTGTGTG
The DNA here is from genome assembly GCA_014673585.1 of Semibalanus balanoides. Lineage (NCBI taxonomy): Eukaryota > Metazoa > Arthropoda > Thecostraca > Balanomorpha > Balanidae > Semibalanus > Semibalanus balanoides. The sequence goes on along the minus strand of VOPJ01014931.1, from coordinate 45,148 downwards.
CATGACTCGGACCTTGTCATGACAAATGGTCGGGTGCAAAGGATGTCGGGCTCCCTGAGCAGGCGTTTCCCGGACGATGCCGGGCTCCCCGAGTAAGCGTTTCCCAGATGCCCACGTCGCTAAGACGATGACGGACGCACTTCTGACGATCTCTCCAACTTGATTTATCGCTTTCACTGTCTATTCAGAGCCAAATTATGCGCTCCACGCTGCCAATGATTCGGTCATTAGCGCGTTTGATGGTGTGATGCGCGTGTCCGGTGGCCTCCGCTTAACACACTGCGGATCTGCTGGGGATTCGGTTCAAAGTGCACCACATATTGACTGTAGTTGACTTAACCTGACCCCACTAGTGGATCCAGGGGGAAGGGGCATGCCCCTTTCCCTCCAAAAAAAAATAAAATCGGAGCAAAATTGACACATTTCCTGATATAGAAGACAATCTAAGCAACTTTTACCGAGGAAAGTTTGTTTTAAATCAGCTATCAATGCATACACAACATAAATCCATTGGGTTTCCAGAATTGTGTGAGACGTTTTGAAATTCCCCCCAACCACCCGTGCCCCCCCCCCAACTACCGTTCTGGATCCGCCAATGCCTGACCCGGTGAGGCTGGTCTGGTCTAGACTAAGCGGCTGACCTGGTCTGGTCCGGGGTATACAGACTCCACGACGCTACGGACTGCGTTCTCTGTGTCTGTCTGCAGTTTCGCTACATCCACTGGCGGTGGTCTGGTGAAATCATGGGAGAGGATGATCAAAGCCGCAGGCGGGCAGGAGAGTACACAGGGTGAGGGGAGGTCTGAGGTAATGAGTGGCCTATTTGCGGTTTGATACAATCACAGAATCGCCTGATTGGAATGGGATGGGGGAAAAGGAGTTGGATGCGTTTGTGAGCATTTCGATACTGGATTGGTTGATGAATAGTTGCGGCAGGTTTACTTATGTTTCACTTCCATACGATCATCGTATCACTATCTACTCTCATTATAGTGTTGTGTACGTCACGTTTTGCTGCTGTACCTATACAACTGCTGTGCTATATCACGGCAGTTGTCTCACGTGATGATGTAGCTTTTGAACAACCTTTCCGTCAAGGCCGACCACCGTGAAAACGGTGTCTGCACTTCAGTAGGGAAAATCGTGATCATGACATCGCAAAAGTCATCAACACCGTCAGTATCGGCAGGGCCGCTATGCAACCAGTCGGTCTTACTGCTTAGTATCCAGGGACCGTCCCACCACCGTTAGACACAAGTACTGTTCATCGCCGCCGGTCAACTCCATGCCACTGAATGCTGACGTCACTCAGCACACAGCCCGACCGTGTCATCGTCCCCCCTGCGTACCCTGTCACCGTCCCCCACGGACCATGATCCGAAAACTGCCGCAGTGCCGCTGCCCGAGCCTCCACTGACGCCTATTATGAACCATTATAATTCCGAACATCACTCGCAGTGAAAGTCGAGCGTGGCACCCGCTGCCTAAAGGCGTCCGCCTCAGACTCGAGTGCATTGCGCTGCACCAGCGTGCACTGTGCAGTGTGCACTGCGACGGGTATGTACGGGTGCACGCCCGGTCTGAGCAGATATCGGGGAAAGCATGCCGTTCCGGCTCTGCCGAGCTGAGAGGCCAACTGTCAGCTGGGCCACGGGAGGAGTCGTGGCTCTGCGTCGAGCACATAGAAGCTCACCCAGCTCCCCCTGCTCAGCGCGGTATGTAGAGCAGCCCCGTGCCGGTCCACCGCGATGCGAACATCTGTTCACCAGGGGCTGCGGCGGGCGCAGTTTCCGTCCCTTTGTCGCCCTGACGTCGGCGGATGTGACTTCCTGCGCCAGATGGTTTGCCGGCTCCCCTGCGAACACTGCGGAAATGCAGACAGGGGGCGTTTCGGACGAGCAACGGGACCCACTGCCGTGCAGAACCTGTAACCGTAAAAAGGCCTCTGCCGCCGGCTGCGGTCACGTGTGCGCATGTACGCGTGCCACTGTGCACTGTGCACTGTGCACTGCTACTTGCACTGTCGCACATGCTGTGTACTGCAATCGCACACTGCGACCCTGAGGCGGATTAGTGCGGCGCTGTGAGTGCGTCCCCCGCTGTGCCCGCGTTCAGAGCCGTGCCTTTTGCGAGGCGTCCCCACCGTCCCAGCCATCAGCCAGTACGTGTGAAAGCCGGCGAAAGCCGCCGTAGCTGAATGCTGATGCCCTGCACGTGCCAGGGGATTCGATAAGGGAGGGGAACGGCGGCTGATAACGCGTGCGACTCAAATACGGCGCCACAGTGGTCCACACATGGCCATCTCAGTTTGTGATTAGTGACGCGTACGTGAGAGGCCGCCGGAGATGACGTTACCGGCACGGCCGCCGCTGCTGGCACAGCAAATCGCCTTAGCTGCGGATTTGTGATGGTGAGCGCGTCTTCATCGGGTGGAATCAGTGGCAGGGAGTGTCGCAACTCGCATTCAGGGAATCCGTGTGGGCGGAGGTATGGTATTACCACACGAGGTATCCAGTTCAGGTCGGTGAAATTTGAGGAACCAAATGAACAGTCGTTTTAACGAACTCTAGCTCCTCTTCGCCGCACTCTTCCTAGGTTTGTATATTATGCCGGGACTGCTGACCGCACTGTAATGACTGTTCAGCGTCTCCGGCAGCGTCTCCGGCAGCGTCTCCGGCAGCGTCTCCGGCAGCGTCTCTGCTGACCGCAATGTAATGACTGCAGTGGCGTGTCGTCACCGGCGTGTCCTCAGTCGTGTGAGGGCGCCTATCATCGCCATGACGCAGTCAGTGCCAGTGGGATGCAGCACAATGCACATCAGTCTGCTCCTGTCCAGGGGTACAGCTTCACCCTAAATGCAGGCGGCTTTAGTGTCGAGATGGCAATTGGCTGATCGACGCCAGACGGGCCAGACCATCCCCAGTCCCCAGCTATACTTTATTGTTAAAGCCAGCGAAAATTAAGCCCGCCGTGCTTGTATGCCTTCTTTGGTCTCAAATACCTACTAAGACTCGAGATAAGTCCAACATATTAAGTTTAAGTGCTGATCAGACTGTGCTGGCTGAGACACTGCACTGGCTTGACTGACGCGTGGAAAGCCCCTTCTCTCCTGCATCAGCCTACTCAGTCGGTACTGCTCAGTGCTCAGTCCTGTGGCATGACTCGTCCTGTGGCATGACTCGTCCTGTGGCATGACTCGTCCTGTGGCATGACTCGTCCTGTGGCATGACTCGTCCGGCAGCAGTCCCCACCGCCCAAGCGTCGGCCAGGCTACCGAGATGAGTAACGACATCAATGATATCACCACGGTGGCGGGATGTCTTCAGCAGACTGGATCCAGGGGCGGCGGATGGGGGGGGGGCATGCCCCCACACTCAAGAAGTTTGGAGGAGGGAAAATATGATTCCCCCCCCCATTGATTTATAAAAGGGCTCTCAAAGAAGTTAGTCTAACTTCTGCGTGCAAAAAATAAAACGGCTATATTTTTATTTTTTGACCGGAAAAAATGCAATTTGCCCCAGGTGCCCCCAGCCAGCCAGAGGGGCCCCTCTAAGGCCGACAGGAGGCCCTCAGTCGGCCTGAGGGGCCCTCGGAAGGCCTGAGACTTCAACATGGGCCTGTCTGACGTTTTTGTGACCATTAAGGGACCCGGCATAATATAGTGGCCCCGCCTATATCTGAGAAGATACCATTTCGAGCCATTTTTTAGGGGCCCTTTGGTCGAAACTCCTGAGTTTCTTCGCCTCCCCCACCGAAGATACCTTCCGCCGCCATTGACTGGATCACCGCTGTTGGGACTGGACATGCAGGAGTCGCCACGTGTCACGAGTCTCGACCGGAGTCGCCACGTGTCACGAGTCTCGACCGGAGTCGCCACGTGTCACGAGTCTCGACCGGAGTCGCCACGTGTCTGTTGTGGGCTGAGGACTCTCCACCAGTCACACTGGCCGGCGGACAAAAGATCAGGCTTCTGACCAGAGACTATCATGGGTGCCTAAGCCCCAAGCCCAACCCAGCCAGAACCCATGAACACCAAGCCCAGACCCAGACCAGACCCATTCAAATTCATAATATTGATACCCATGCCATTGGAGCCATTCAGATAAGGCAGATAATTATTTTTCACAAATTTCGCAAGCAACAAATTTCGCCAACCAATTTCGCCAACCATGTTACTTTTCATAATATAACGAGAAATAATATTAGGCCCTGTGTGTTTGCTTTGCCTGATTTGAACTTATCGAACCTTTGCGGTCAAATTATCATATGGACAGACCTAATCAGACTATTGGTTTGATAAATCTTCACTGCCCTATTACTTACCACGATTATTTGTGGCTATAATTGCCAAAAGTCTATTATTTAAGTTCATTTATCATATAAAAAAAACATTTACCTGGTTAAACATCTGGTTTGTCAGAAAAAGAATAATCTTAGCGACATCTATCCAAAACTGCATACCATGCCCACAGTACATGAAAAAGTCACAAAATGCATACCCAACCCAGAATTTGGAAGAATTGAGTGGGCACCCATGGGTGCACCCAGCCCATGATAGTCCCTGCTTCTGACCGGCAACGCACGTAATTTGAAGCGACACTGAGAAGATGGTCTACGGAATAAATAAAAAAATCCTACAGAGATGTACGAAAAAATCCTACAAATACATAAATACATACTTATTTGTTTATCTGCAGCTTGTCCAGTGTTGCGACTGTTTGACTTTCCGGGAAATTTGAAGGTCAGGGGGAGACTGTTTTTACTCAGTTCGCTCAGGGATTGTGATTGATGTGTGAGTGTTGTTTTTTCTCGCAAGCTTATTCTGGCTTAAAGCGCCTTCTCTCTTCTCAAATGAAATAAATATGTTAGGTGTCGTTCCGAGTTTGAGGAGCTCAACGTAACGCGAGCATGTCGTGCTCCAGCCCTGAGCTGAGTCCTTGGAGTCCTGAGCTGATCCTGAGCTGAGTTCCTGAGTTCCTGAGCTGTAGTCCTGAGCTGAAAGTCCTGAGCTGAGTCCTGAGCATGAAGTCCTGAGTGTCGTGCTGCAGACTGCGTCTGAGCTGAGTCTTGAGTGGTCGTGCTGCAGTCTGCAGTCCTGAGCTGAGTCCTGAGTGTCGTGCTGCAGTTGCAGTCCTGAGCTGAAGTCCTGAGTTGATCGTGCTGCAGTCTGCAGTCCCTGAGCTTGAGTTCCTGAGCTGTCGTGCTTGCAGTCCTGCATGTCCTGGCTGAGTCCTGATGTCGTGTGCAGTCTGCAGTCTGAGCTGAGGTCTGAGTGTCGTGCTTGCAGTCTGCAAGTCCTGAGCGAGTCCTGAGTGGTCGTGCCTGCAGTCTGAGTCCTGAGCTGAGCAGTCCTGAGTGTCGTGCGGCAATGCAGTTCCTGAGCTGAGTCCTGAGTGTTCGTGCGCAGTCTGCAGTCCTGAGCTGAAGTTTCCTGAGGTGTTACGTGCTTGCAGTCTGCAGTCCTGAGCTGGTCCTTGAGTGTCGGTGCTGCAGTCTGCAGTCCTGAGCTTGAAGTCCTGGAGTGTCCGTGTTCAGTCTGCATCTGAGCTGAGTCCTGGAGTGTCTGTGCTGACAGTCTGCAGTCCTGAGCCTGAGTCGCTGAGTGTCCGTTGCTGCCAGACTGCAGTACCTGAGCTGAGTCTGAGTGTCGTGCTGCAGACTGCAGTCCTTTGAGCTGAGTCCTGAGTGTCGTGCTGCTTGCAGTTCAGTCCTGAGCTGAGTCGCTGCAGTGTCGTGCTGCAGACTGCAGTCCTGGAGCTGAGTCCTGAGTGTCGTGCTGAGTTCTTGCAGTCCTGAGCTGAGTCTGATGTCGTGCTGCGACTGCAGTTCCTGAGCTGAGTCCTGAGTGTCGTGCTGCAGACTGCAGGTCCTGAGCTTGATCCTTGAGTGTCGTGCATGCAGACTGCAGTCCTGAGCTGTGTTCCTGAGGTGTCGTGCTGCAGTCTGCAGTCCTGAGCTGAGTCCTGAGCTGTCGTGCTGCAGTTCTGCAGTCCTGAGCTGAGCTCCCTGAGGTCGTGCTTGCAGTCTGCAAGTCCTGGCTGAGTCCTGAGTGTCGTGCTGCAGACTGCAGTACCTGAGCTGAGTCCTGAGTGTCGTGTGCAGACTGCAGCCCTGCAGCTGGAGTCCTGAGTGTCGTGCTGCAGACTGCAGCTCCCTGAGCTGATCCTGATAGTGTCGATTGCTCGAGCGATGTCCCAGTAGTCGAGTCCTCGCGCCGTCGAGTGTGCAGTCTTGCAGTCCTGGTGAGTCCTGATGTCGTCTTTGCAGTCTGGCAGTCCTGAGTGAGTCCTGAGTTGTCGCTTGCTGCATCTGAGGTTGAGCTGAGTCTGGGAGTGTCTGCTGGCAGACTGCAGTGCCTGAGTGAGTCCTGAGTTGTCTTGCTGCAGTCTGCAGTCCGCAGCTTGAGTCCTGAGTGTCGTGCTGCAGACCTGCAGTCCTGAGCTGAGTCCTGCAGTGTCGCTGCTGCAGTCTGCAGTCTGAGCTGCAGTCCCTGAGTGTCGTGCTGCAGTCTGCAGTCCTGCTGAGTCCTGAGTGTCGTGTGCAGTCCTGAGCTGAAGCCTGTCCTGGCAGCGGCGGCGGCGGGGACAGAGGGGGGACAGAGGGAGGGAGGAATGGAGAGAGAAGGGGATGAGCGGAGGTCAGATGAGTCGCCAAGGCAGACCGGGGCCAACCGGGCCGCTGCGGTGCCGCAGCCAGAGGCGGCTGAGCTCGTGTGTCAACCCTCTGCAGGTGTCCCCCTCAGCTGGTTACTATGGTGGCAGGCTGGCTGAGTTGATGGATGCACATAGCTCGACTGGTTTCTAGGTAGCCTCAGATGGCAGATATGCAACACGTATGGCCGAGCGTTCTGTATCCGGGCGGTAAATGACTTGAGTCACTGATTGCATAAGCAGAGCAGAAGGTTTTTGATGTTGGTACAGCTCGACCGTCGTCTGCAAATCTTGGGCCTTGGAAGGAACGCTGGACAGTTGCCTGGCGGACATGCATGTAACCCTGAATAGTGACCGAACATGATCTGTCAGAAATGTTCGGTGACAGAGACACTGTGCATTGACTGCGCTTATAAATGGCCGATCTCCAACGTCGGAGGGCATAGCTGGAAATGCAAAACGACTGCCTGCAACAACCGCACCGCTTCCATGGCGCATTCGTCTCTGGACCCGCCATCCCTAAGCAGCTCGCCAGCCGACAATATCTGAAGCTGATAAAGGGATGATCATTTCAGTGATCAACCGTCACATGGGATACAAGTGAATCTGCAGAAGCCAAGTGAAGCATCATTTCGCCTGCCAGTGCACACCTTTGCGTGTTTACGTCCGCCGCCGTGGTTATGACCCTGGGTTTATGACCGTTTTCATGGTATTGGTACGTGACGTGGTTATATACCGTGACGTGGTTATATTGCGATCCAAGACGAAGGTGCGTGGATTGGGCCTTTTAATATCGGAGTCCTTGACCCCCTGGCGTCAAAACATCTTTATAATCATACTTCTAATGAATAAAACACGAACACTTGACTCGCTGTATACCCAGTTTAGGGACATATTTGTACGTAAACCAGGTCGTCGGCAGCGCCCACTGTGAGGACTACGAGCAGCGACGAGTCAGCGGACGAAGTCTGGTCTATGGACTATGGAGGAACAACTCGCCAGAACAACTATCACCACTGCAGCCTGCAGGTTATCCCAATTCCCCGTGGCCTGGCTCTCACCGCGCCAGGCCGTGCCGTCCGTCCCGCCAGCTCGGCCAGCTCGGTGCGGTGGCCGCTGACGGAGCTGGCACAGCTCTCCACCAGATGTCACCACCGCTGCCAGCCTAGCGACTGAGCTGTCGCCGCGGCGGCCGGCCGCATCTCGTTTTGGCGCGCCGGTGTCATCGGTAGCGGCCTATGTGTCACCCGGGGTGTGACGTGAGGCTGAGGTGATGATGCGTCTGATGTGGTCTCCCCGTCACGGATCCGTCTGATGTGGTGACCCGGCCGGCGCCCGCGGCGTTGTGTGGTGCCCGCGGCGTTGTGTGGTGCCCGCGGCTGTCTGTGTCTATCGGCACGGTCGCGTGCCGCCGATGCTGATTGCTGTTTGTCTGGCGATACGGAGCCCATTATAACAGCGGCGCCGCACGCTGCTTTGATACAACTGCGACGGAACGTTATGAATGCCGTCATGAGAGAGCGCTGGTCATTTCGCCGGTTGATGTGTTTTGGCTGCCCAGCCAAATTGAGTCTGATTCACGCCTGCAACTAACCGGTATTTTAATTTACCGTGTAGCTGCCAGGAAGCCGGCAATGATTCCGAGATCAGCTGAATGTAAACTGCATTAAGAAGTGATAAATGTTGCCTGCTGGGTTCGTTTAAACATTCAAGATGGCAGGCTATCAAATATTCGATTCGCAGGGAGGATAATTGAGCTCACTGCATAACTTCGGTGGTAGTGGTCTGTATTGGTAAATAACTGCAGCAAATGTTAAAGTGACAGGAAACTAAACGAACCACGTGTTAAACAGGGACGTGAAGCGCATGTGCAAAAATGTATTACACGGTGTACCTGGTAACCTGCGCATGTTTGGAAGCAAAAGCAAAATAAAGTAAAGTCCAGGAGCGGTGTATATTACATTTGCCACGGACATCCATTCCACATTCCACCTAATCAACATATGCATTTAAGGTTATTATAGTTTTATGCATGAGTGGCATTAATGATTCAGTTTATGAACTAAGCCGAAGGCGAGTTCATGACCTGGAATATGCCTGATGATATGGTAGTATACAAGGTCCGCCGAAATTATGGAAACGCTTATATTATCTGAGTTATCTTCCACTGAGAGGCGCCCACGCAAGCTACATACATGAATTTTCGTACCATAGTTCGCTCGTGGTCTTCAGGAACGGCCCAATTTAAATCATTTCGCCCAGGGTCCATTGGTAAGCTTCCAGCTTTGGTGACAGTGTTTGTCGGAACCTTACCTTATAGCGAACCGTCTCTGCGCGGGAACGGCACCGGTCAAGGCGCTGAATGTGTCGAGAAAGCGTATAAAAATGGCCCGAGACATGCTGAATCAGAGAGGAAATTTTGAGAAAGCCAAAGGCCAGGGAAGGAAGAGAGAAAACAAAAAGACCGAGACCATCCATCCAGAAGGTGAAAAGGGTCATCAGAGCGAATCCGAGAAGAGCGATGGCGAGGTCCAGCGATCTTCACAGGTGCCAACGAAAAGATCAACAGGGAGTTGCTGGAGCAGTACGTCTGGCCCTGGATATTTCGTGCACACCCTGACGGCAAGTACGGGTTCCAGCAGGACGGCGACCCTGCACTCACGACCGAGAAAACTCAAGAGTTCCGGAAGTCGAAGATGACGAACGTCAAGACACAGGAGTTGTGGACCCCGTTATCACCCGACCTCATCCCCTTGAACTTCTTTCTCTAGACTCTACCTGGGCGCGTTTGGAGGCCGAGGTGTGCAATGTCTATCACCCAAACCTTGAGTCGCTGAAGTATGACATACGGAGGTGCTGGCACGACATAGACAAGCACTACATCAAGCGTGTCTGCAGTGCTTCCAGGTCTCGTGTGGAGAGAGTGATTGAAACTGAGGGTGAATACATAGGGTAGCTGCAGACGTGATGACCTGGTGCGTATGTCTGAAAAAAATAAATGTCATTGGAATAATTATTTATTTTGATTTGGTGCAGGTCCTCTCAGATGTCATAAGCGTTGCCCTAATTTCGGCGGACCCTGTAGGATAAGCGGGGGCAGCGCGCACCTTCGGATTAGCTCAGCTATGCATGGTTGGACGAAATTGACGAAAAAGTGTGAATGAATAGAACCGTTGATACATTCTCCTTTGAATATAAATGCACGTTCCACCATCGGAAACTTTATTTACTGGCCAAAATGGAAGTAATCAATGTGATGCAGATTGGGCACCTTGCCATGACCCCGGGGTCTGGGGTCACAACGCTTCCTGCGCATTTCCGGTTGGGGTTAATCGCTCCTTTTGATAATACAAAATTAAACGAACTTACAGTGAATGATAATTATTTAAGTATTTTATGTTTTTGCACTTCTATCTCTTTTATTTTTATTTTATTTGTATTGATGTAGCCTAATTTTTATTTGTATCGAATTTAGCATAATTTGTTCCTATACGCTTTGCCCCGGTGACCGAAGATACTGTACTAACCTGCAGTCGGCCTGTTAGAACGGTCCAATCCTTTTTTGCATTGTCTTACTTACTTGGATGTTAGGTTCAATGTTGCTATCATTATTTTGTGTATCTATAGATTTAACTTTAATGTTTTAAGCGTTTATGTCATCAATAATCGTCAACCATCAAGGTATATAATGAGGTAATACGTGAGCTGCGCGATATGTCGTATTTGACTGTGATACGGCGAATAAACTCCGCAGTTAAACAAATAATGTCCTGAGCATGGCTGCCAAAGACGCTCAGCATTGTGTGTAGGTACACCAAAGGATGATAATCTGTGAATTATATAAGCAGCAACTTGCGTATCGATAACGAGTTTATTCCTGTTAGTTCCAACTTCCTATGTTAAAAATCACAGCTTTCAATGCTCACATCTTATCACACAACTTCCAGTGTGTGTGTGATGATGTGATGAAGTGTGATGATTGAGGATGATAAGTTTTATTTTGCTTATTATACGTTAAAGGTTACCGACGTCAATTACGGATACAAAAAATGGAAAATATTGAAATTTTACATTGAAAGGATGATCCAACAATTATTTGGCAGCGTTGTTCCCGGACATGGTGTTGAACTGGAAAGACCAACGTGGAAAGACTAACTGGAAAGACCAACGTGTGCGTCCTCTCTGAGACGACGCTGCCGTCTTCGCTCAAGGTCGTTGCATCTCTTGATATTCCCGTCGGGTGAATCACCCCGGGGTTGCGCTTTGCCCCGGTCTTTAGCAATTGAACGCCTTACCAGCAGGCCGGCAAAGCCAAAAAACAACCTGGTTTGATCCCGATCCATTCCGGTGCTTCGTTATTATCATTCCATTCGGGCACAGTCGTCGTCGGCTGCGCCGACGGCTGACGCGCGCGCACGCGTAGCGCGCTTCCGTCGTGGCCCGGCGTACTACCGGAAGCCGGACCTTCCGGGCCGGGCGGAAGTTTGGCTCCTCTTTTATGACGCCCGGAACGCCTTGACTCGGCGACTTTTCCCAGCTACTGTGTCATTTGAGCTGAGTTCAGATCAGCACTGGATCCAGCAGAAGGGACCACGGCTCACCATCTGTGTGGCAGAGCTATGCAGAAACATACAGGACTCAATCAGTAGCGCAGCCAGAACTTTAGATGGAGAGAGGGGGACAATCATGGTGCCCCTGACAAAATATACACCTGAATATTAATAACTACGGATTTCGGCTGCTTTATTTTGCGAGGGTCCCTCTTTTACTATTTTATGTGTAAACTTACTGATGACCTGAACTGGACCAGGACCCCAGGCTCTAATGGCCCCTGGGCAGGTTCGAGAGGCCCTTGAACATACTCAATGGGTCCCTGGGCAAGCTCGAGGGGCCCCTAGGCAAGCTTGAAAGTCCCCAGAACAGACTCTAATGGACCACTTGGCAGGCTCTAGAGACCTTTGAACAGACTCAATGCCGTCGGCGTCAATGGGCCCCTTGACATGCTCGAGAGGCCCCTGGACAGGTTTTTGGCCCCCTAAGTAGGCACAATGGGCCCCTGGACATGCCCAAGAGGCCCCTGGGTTAGCTTCGAAAGCCGTTCATTGTCTCGGAGGACCCTTGGCATGCACCAAAGTGACCCCTCGCCTGGGCCCTGGTTTGAGGGCTCCTCTGTGGCTTTTTAAAAGCCATTTACCTAACGCAAATGGTATATAAGCCAATCTCAGTGGGCCCCCTGCAACCCATAAGAGGGGGGGGGGGCAATTGCCCCCTTTCCCCCTGGTTTTGCTACTGGACTCAATACAAGATCTCCAGCGCGTACCTTAGCAAATAGCAGGCCCTGCATGTTGAAACTTGAATAGGTGGTCCGAAGCTTCGCATGAGGCCAGAGCGTATCATAATAAGCAGAGCGCTAGAAAGCAGCGATGTTTGACTGATAGTCTCCCCCTAGGCATGTCGCGCCGGAGGGCGCTCTCGAAGGGCGCAACTTTTTTGTATGTGGCGCCCCTCCCCCCGAATCAGGCATCAATGGGCCCCTGGACATGCCCAAGAGGCCCCTGGGTTAACTTCGAAAGCCCTTCATTGTCTCGGAGGGCCCTTGGCATGCACCAAAGTGACCTCTCGCCTGGTTTGAGGGCTCCTCTGTCGCTTTTTAAAAGCCATTTACCTAACGCAAATGGTATATAGGCCAATCTCAGTGGGCCCCCTGCAACCCGTAAGAGGGGGGGGGGGTAATTGCCCCTTCTCCCCCTGGTTTCGCTACTGCCTACTGGACTCAATACAAGATCTCCAGCGCGTACCTTAGCAGGCCCTGCATGTTGAAACTTGAATAGGTGGTCCGAAGCTTCGCATGAGGCCAGAGCTTATCATAATAAGCAGAGCGCTAGAAAGCAGCGATGTTTGACTGATAGTCTCCCCCTAGGCAGTTATATGACCTCGATCAATCCCGATGTGTCATGTCAATAAGGGTGCGTCAGCGGCCTGGTGAGCGAGATAACCGACCGTAATGACCACCTGCTGACACGCCTGCTGACGAGTGACGGGTCGGGTCGGAGAGCTGACCAGATCAAACAGCTGGTGATTGGTGATTGGTGATTGGAATCGAGCCGGGATGTCAAACTGTAAAGGAGATTGTCAAACTGAATGATGTGCAATTAACGTGCGTAATGACCAGTGCAGTGGCAAGGCTGTAAGGCAATAGGCATGGCTCATGTGATGGTCCCTATGCTCGTCTTAAGCTGCAGTCGGGTGTCAGCCTTGCCCAAGAGCTCTCAACTGTAGACAATCCATGCATTGCACCGGATAAATTCATCGAACGGCTCCGGCCTGTGGTTGTTTCTGACTAATAAATACATAAATAACATAATAAACGCTTACTGTTATACCCGATTCGATAGACGCTGGCGGCGAATTATGTCCTTACTTAATTTGGGGTGGCTGTTCTCGTCATCAGCTGCAGGAGCAGAGCAGTACTCTCGTTCAAGTTTGCCTTCTGGCAGCGCGCCCTGGCCGACATTTCAGCACACATACCTGCCCAGTGCCCCTGCAGGGGTACTGGGCAGGGCTGCTAGGCCCGTCCCGACCCGGTCCCCAGTCATACTGTCATGTTCCCCAGTCATACCGACACACCCTCACAGCTGTGTCAGCCAGCCAAACAGTCGAGCGCCAGGCAGCCAGTCAGCCAGCTAAATCGGTACTCAATCTGGCGTGATATCGAAGCTTACATAGCCAGGCGCGGATCTAGGGGGAGGACACAGGGGGGCGGTGGGGGCTGAGCCGGGTCGCTCCCATGTCGCGCCGGAAGGGCACTCCCGAAGGGCGCAACTTTTTTGTATGTAGCGCCCCCCTCCCCCTGCCCGAAATCCTGGGTCCGCGCCTGGATTGCTTCAAATACAATCAGTGGGGCCTTACGTGATGCACTTATTATCGAAAATATTATTAGGAAATGAATGTGAAACATGGTCAGCGTATCTGAACAAATTCGCCCATCCAAGGCTAATACACTTAAAAGTTCCAATGCTCCTCCCTCGTATTTTGGCGAGGCATTCTGGTAGTTTCGGATCGTCTTTTGACCGCCAGTCTGACCTCTGGACCCTGTCTGACTTCTGACCCCAGTGTGACCTCTGACCCCGTCTTACCTCTGACCCAGTCTGACCTCTGACCCCGTCTGACCTCTGACCCAGTCTGACCTCTGACCCAGTCTGACCTCTGACCCAGCCTGACCTCTGATCCGGTCTGTTACAACACGTCACCGTCCTCCGTCCCTGCCGCGCGGTGGTGTGACCACCAGCCTGACCTATAGCTCTGACCGGGGGCCGCTGCCGTTCCTCTGCCGCCCGTGGCGCCGCATATATCGGCAGTGGCTGGCCGAGTCTCGCCGACAGAACTCGAGCCGGGCCACACGCCCTATGTATATGTGGTTAGCAGGTCGGCGCAGCGCATATGTTTGTCGTTATGGGAGGTCATTGGTCATGGGGCGCCGTGCGCTGGTGAGTTGGACCCTGTGCAGCCGGCAGGGTGAATCGAGTGTGTATCGATCACGGGACTCGAGTGTGTATCGATCACGGATGGAATTAATGTCAATGTCGTGCACTGACTGTTCATACATACAGGAGAATGAGAAGACAGTATTGTGTGGACGTAAGGCGGTAATAATGTCAAAATTCAAATTACATTATCATTCAAAGCGATTCACAATTATTTTCTCGAGCTCCCGCTTAGCACAACGGTCTGACCCTTTGCATGCATCGAATACCAAAATTCCAGGCAAACAACCGTGCGATGGCCAGCCATCAAAGCTATCTGGCGCGGCCTGGAAAAACGAATCAGTGAACAGCGCGGCCCGTGTGAAGTCTGTAATCACCTTATATGGCTTCCCTGGCGCGACGAGGATCTGCAGACGAGCTGGGGTTCGGCGGGGCACTGGCCGGGCAGGAAGACCCCAGTCGCCACCCCGTGCTCCTCACGACGAGGATCAGACGAGCTGGGGTTCGGCGGGTCACTGGCCGGGGAGGAACACCCCAGTCGCCACCCCGTGCTCCTCACGACGAGGATCAGACGAGCTGGGGTTCGGCGGGTCACTGGCCGGGCAGGAAGACCCCAGTCGCCACCCCGTGCTCCTCACGACGAGGATCAGACGAGCTGGGGTTCGGCAGGTCACTGGCCGGGCAGGAAGACCCCAGTCGCCACCCCGTGCTCCTCATGACGACGTCTCAGCTGGAGTGGTTTCCCCGACTCTGACTCTGAAGTCCCGTCTCTGACTCTGAGGTCCCGTCTCTGACTTTGACATTCACGCCCTGCTGCTCCTCTGATGGTGGTTCTCGGGCCGGAGCGAAGTTGTCGCGGTAATTTGCGTGTGTGGCGTGAAGTAGGCCGCCAGGGGCCGCCCTCTCAATGATGCGTTTCACCCGCCGATGGGACGGCCGACGCCGCTTTGGGAAGACAGGAGAGTGCGGAGTTATTGTCAGTGTCCCACAACGTCATGAGGCATACATGACATGTAAATGCGTGTACACTGTAACATACATACTTTCTCCACGAGGATGTGTGGTAGCCATGCGTGACACTGACACGCGGCACTTGAGACTTTATTGAGCTACTTCACTTCGAGTGGCGAAGATCTGTCACAGCCTCCACCGAATGATAACGCGTGTGATAGCGTTCACCTACTTATTGCTCCTCCACAGCACGTCATTGCTGGTGAGGTGATAATTGTTTTACACGCTCCGTTTAGTGTCGATGCCGTGTGACATGCTGGTCCAGGTTTCACACGCCCGCTGTTGTTCAGCTGGCCGCTGCCTGACAGCCGCGGAGCTGGTCATCCGCCCCGTCCGCCGTGCATCCGTCCCGTCCGCCGTCCGCCCCGTCCGCCCCGTCCGCCCCGTCCGCCCCGTCCGCCCCGTCCGCAGAGAGCTTCCATTGTTTGTTTGTTCGTGTATTCGTGTATTACAAATCGTGTGACTCCCTGAGGGTTGTAGGAGGTGAGAGCCAGGTTGGGAGAGTGTGTCCGGTCTCGTCTCGGGCACACACAGCCCGCGCTGTACCCCGGCGCGGCGTGGGAGCCGGTGGACGCTGGAGGTTTTGTGTGTCGGTCTGCTCGAGATACGGTCGTGATGCTCTGCTGGGAACGTCTATTCAGAGCTACGCTGGGTTTCAGAAGGAGTGGACTTCGAGCACCAGCAGAATTGATTTCACATTTTCTAACAGACCAGGGATCTGCTATTCGAGTGGTGATGAGTCATTGTACTCAATTTGATGAAAAACGACACGTTTTCAGTTAAACGTGGTTCGTCGGCTCTGGTACATATGTACCTATTATTTTTTACTAGTGATTCCAATCTAATGGACTGATGCATTGGCTTTAATAACCGTCTACCTACCGTAATTGCTGCCTCAGGCTCAGAAAACTCTTGCGGTCTAGTTGTCACTGGTGCCAACAAAACTGCGAGTGTCTTTTTTGGAAGTTGCCAATCAGGACATGCGACCGTTAGAATATGGCGTGGCTGCCGGCTGCCACTGCCCTGCCGAAGTACCATGGGGGGCACGAGGTGCGGAAAAACTCGACCTCTGAATACAATGGAGCAGTGGGGCCAGTCGGCACGAAAATTGGGGTGAATTAACCCGGCGCGCGCTGCCGGTGCTCGGCCGCCACTTCGCGTGGCGGGGGGGGGGGCGCCTCGACGCTCCCCTCGAACTCGGCTTCTATAGGACCTAGACATAACTTCAAAACACCATTCGAGAACTTGTCTAAAATAATTTTGAAACATTTTTTTTGTATCAGGTCAATACTATGGTCACCAGAGGTCATCAAAGGTCAGATTTTCCAGATTTAGAACTTCGCCCCAGATGCCCTAAAAAATCTCGGACAATCTCGGACACTAGGGACAAACGGCTAAAAGGATTTAAATGCTATTAAAATTTGCAATCGCTAACATGTCCTCAAATTTGAGCTCAGGTCAACAGTTTAGTCTCCAGAGGTCATCGAATGTCAAAAAGGTTATTTTTTGTCAAAACTGTTTTCACGAATAACTGTTTACTTAGTTAAGATACGGCAGTAATTTTGACACTGTCGTGTTTGTCTCGTTAAGGCGCTTTGAATAATATATTTTTTGACCAGGTAAGATCAACCCAAAAATTTGACCTCAGGTCAAGGTCAAGTGATGACCCAATTTGATCATGCTGCCCATTGAGAGACGTGTCTCGACAAAATAAACATATTGGTGCTGGTTTCGCTTCTCTATCTTTTTGTGTCGAGATTTATTGACAAAAAGGTGCTTGTAACCTCGGCCATGACCTTAACTGACCCTTTAAGGGTGCAAGAACAAAGACTGCATTTGGATCTTCAAGAATATCCTATGACAACATGATCCAGAAGTAATTGGGCTGATCCCATGCGTATCCTCAGAATGGAAAGCATTTTGATATTTTCCCGTTGACTTTGAGTGGGAGTTCAATAAATTTGCCTGACCTTAGGTCATCAATATAAAAAATCTGAGATATGGGAATTTTAGATAGTTATGTTATCATGAACTCATACACTTACGATATCGATCGACCAAAAACTGTGGCTTTGGTAGGACTGCAAACTTTTTTGGAGGTGACCTGGCCTGGTGACCTGACCTGAGATGACCCGAGGCCAAAAGTTTGACAATAGGTGGGTAATTGATGCCCCATCAGCTGTGCCAAAAAACAGTGGTGCTGCGCGCCGCCGTATTTACGCTATCCTCGAAAAACCTGAGGGGGCGTCTAAACGCCCCCGGCCCGGTGGGGGTAATGGCTCTGATGATGGCCTGGCTCCAGCCGAAAGCGTCTATTCAGTGTGACGGGCTTTTAGGCCATCACGGGTATTATTCTATCTTCCGACTTCCGAGGCCGGAGCGGTCATCAGCCGACCTCTGCGGGTGGCTGTAGGTATACTGAAGCCAGAGGTGACGGCGGCTTCCCCGCCCGTCATCGCGGAACAAGAGAAAGGAGATCGTTCATCGTATAGTTGTTCCCGAAGAAAACGCGAAAGCTCAGGATGTGGTGGCGGAGTAATTTAATAAATTCATGTATTAGGCCAATGAGAAAGTGCGTTACGTGATGGGGAATGCAAGTCAGCTTCCACCGGAACGTGTCATTGCCCAATTAATGAAGCAAACGGCTTGGCGTCGACGGCATGTTGTGCTATGTGAGCTAAAGCTAGCAATATTATTCAACAAATGACATCTGGAACAAATATATCATTATACTGAACCAACGGCGAACAGACGTCATCCGTGCTGATTGGCACTGATCTGAATGTCTGGTAGTCCTAGTCATCGCTACTTCTGGACGGCCTAGCGTTCCTCCGTCCGGTCCGCCGTCAGACCCTGCCACTTAGCCCTGTTGTAGGCTGTAGCTGGCCCATCAGTGAAGCCTCAGCCTCGTCTATCCTCGCTGCCGGTATGTTGGCTCGCCTGTCACCTGTCTGTCGGGCTCATCTAGCCGCTGTCTGCGTACCTGCTGCTCTGCGGCCGCTGCCTGCCGGCCGCCCCGCACACGCACCGGACGCCATCTGGTGGTGCCGGCCGTGACGTCACACCTACGGCGGCGGCGGCGGCGGCGGCGGCGCGGGCCGCCCGCCAGGTTACTTTCTCCAGCGGGAGGGACGGCCGCGCGCCCCGAGCTGTCCGCGAGCGCGTGTGACTGCGGTGGGATCAGCGGTAGACTGAGCCGCGAACGGTGACACAGACGAGTGATTGAGAGTCAGCGAGTGACCTGACGTGCTGCCCAGATGCTGACGGAGGCCTCACCATGGCTGGTAAGCTACCGACGCAGGACGCCGCCCAGCGGCCCTCAGCCCCGCACGAGGATGTTTTATTGCTGCCAATCTCGTCTGCCTGGGAGGGCAATTCTCGCGGCTTTTGTGTGTGTGAAGACGGCGTGGCGATTGTACCTTTTTACCGAGAGTGGCTGGCATTGATGGCGGCCGTCAGTGATCAGAGCGCTCCGGTGGCGCCATTCCGCGCTCCTCCCCACACTCCTGCGCTCGCCGTCCTGTCGTGTTTTTACCCCTGTCGATCCCTGGCGCGGCGTCCAGCGGAGCGACCCCGCTCTCACCCTCTCTCCCTGTCACTCCTCCCTCTCTCTCCGTCACTCCTCCCTCTCTATCCCTCTCTCCTCTGGGGGTTCGCTCCCTCCATGTGAGGTCCGACGCCAGAGTCGGACACGACCGTCCAGCGAAGCGCAGTGTCACGGTCACCGTCTGTGCGTGTGTGAGGGTCGGAGTGTAGGTGTGTGTTGTTTGGAGTACGGTACGTTGGTGAGACCTACCGCCACCGCCGCGGGCACCGGCGGCGTCCCCAGCCGGCCACCCGCCTGGGAAACCGGCGTGCCCTGTGGTCGGCAGGGACAGCCTCAGAGGGAAGACGCCGAGTCGAGGAGGTAGGGAGGGGGAAAGGTCACTTACCTGTACCTTTCGTGCTGTGCGGGCGACACACGTGGCGTAGGGTTTTGGAGCCGAGGGGTAAGCAGTGATTTAGGGCGCATTGACCTTCACACAAAACTCATCACTGCATGTGACCTGCGCGTTAGCGTACCCTCTTCAACTCTTGTGTTTTCAAATTACTGACGGAACGTATAACGAAGTGGAGGACCACAGGGTTTTGGGTCACCCCGGCATTAGGAAAATAACATATTTAACCTTATTGTTTGGGCATGGTCAATGCCATGAGTGCAAATTTAATGTAAACTGGGTTTGTAGCTACAACCCCAATAATTCGGGAATTTAAGATAACGCCTATGACGTGACGTAGTACAAATGCGGCTTTTAACAACTAAGTGCAACCCCAATGATTTTCAAAAAGTTACGCTCCTGGTCAATGCATGAAATACCTAATTTTGATGGTTCTCATAAGTCATGTCACCTCAAACATGTGAATTAAACTAATGCTTTCGAGGGCTGTTGGCATTGCTCCGTGATAGCCATTTGATGATAGTCATATTTCTTATTTGGGGACATCATACAAGCATTTTCAGAATACAGCATGTTTAACACTTTATACAGTACCTACCCTTCCTTCCATATGTCTCAGTCCGGTGGCCTTGTGACCCATTATCGGCCACTTTCCGCTGTCATCACTAATCCATCTCCGCAGCGCAGTAGTCAGATCGAGCCGCTCGGCTCACAGTCTGGTCATCCCATCTCGGTCACGTGCTCTGGCTGTGAGTCACGTGATGTTTCGTCAGCGCGGTCAGCCAGCTCTCGCAGTAGTCAGTACGTGGGGCCGATCGCAGATCTCCCCTAGCTCCGCAGACCACCGAGCCTGCCCTGACCTCCTCTGCTACTGCCTCACGTAAGCAACAGCGCCCGTATTAAGATTCCTTACACTCGTATAACTGGGACACGAGTCCAGACTAAGGTTAGGTATCTGGGGGTCACCAAGGCTGGATGTCGACATCATCATGCGACCATCAGCCGTCCTACTCTGTCCCGCTGTCCTGCTGTCCCGTGCTTGTCCATGGCTGTCCTGCCTTCCTTGCTGTCCTGCTGTCTACTGTCCTGCTGTCCTGCTGTCCTGCTGTCCACTGCTGTCCTGCTGTCCTGCTGTCCCCTGCTGTCCTGCTGTCCTGCTGTTCCTGCTGTCCTTGGCTGTCCCTGCCTGTCCTGCTGTCCTGCTGTCGCCTGCCGGTCTGCCGTCTGCGTCCTGCTGTCCTGCTGCTCCTGCTGTCCCTGCTGTCCTGCTGTCGCTGCTGTCCTGCTGTCCTGCTGTCGCTGCTGTCCTGCTGTCCTGAGTCCTGCTGTTCCCCTTGCTGTTCCGCTGTCTCCGCTGTCCGCTGTCGCGCTGTCCCGCTGTCCCGCTGTCCCGCTTGTCCCGCTGTCCGCTGGTCCCGCCTGCCCGCCGTCCCGCTGTCTCGCTGTCCCGCTGTCCCCGTCCCACCCGCTGTCTTGCTGTCCTGCTGTCTGCTGTCCCGCTTGTCTCCGCTGTCCCGCTGTCCCCGCTGTCCCGCTGTCCGCTGTCCGCCTGTCTGCTGCCCAAGACTGCCCGTCCTGCCGTACCCAGCTGTCCTGCTGTCCGCTGTCACTGCCGTCCTGCTGTCTTGCTAAGGCTGACCCGCTGTCCTGCTGCCCTGCTGTTCCCGCTGTCCCGCTGTCCCGCTGTCCCGCTGTCCCGCTGTCCTGTTGTCCTGCTGTCCCGCTGTCCCGCTGTCCCGCTGTCCCGCTGTCCTGCAGCTGTCCCGCTGTCATGCAGCTGTACCCAGCTGTTGTCGCTGTCCGGGACTCCGGGTGAGGTCTGTCACGCTGCCCGGGTGAGGTCTGTCACGCTGTCCGGGTGAGGTCTGTCCGGGTGAGGTCTGTCCGGGTGAGGTCTGTCCGGGTGAGGTCTGTCCGTGCCTCAGTAATCGATCAGCCGGCTGAATGTCAGCACTCAGCGCCGCTCAGCAGTCACCGGTCGCCAGCTAGTAAAGCACCTGTGAAGCGCGGTCGGCTGCGGGCTGAAGGTCAGCCCAGTGCTGACCCTGTTCCCCCGCCGTCCCCCAGCGTCCCGGTCAGGCGCCGTCACCGATCGGTGCACGCGGGCCGTGTCGGCTGGCGGCGCTGTGCGTGCGGTGGCGAGTCGAGATGCCTAATGTCATGCCTAATGTCACGCTGGTGACCTCTGGCGGCGGCGGAGCTGGTGTTTTCACGGATGGTGTCCGAAGCGTCTGACCTGTGACCCGCGTGCATTTCACATCCGTCCACGAATTCTGCTGTATCATTCCATTCTACGTTATAAACTATGCAGTATTCTCGTCTCTGTCGCAATGCGGTGAGCCCCCGTGAGCTGCAGTTCAACCGGCGGCGGGTCGACGTCTGCGGTCGANTGTCACGTGATGAATCACGTGATTTAAGATTGTCGCTGATATCCTCACTTTTAAAGCTGCTCCTGAACTCGCGGAATAAATGCGCTCTGCGCGGAAAGTCATTTTTTTCGTTCATGAAGTTTGGAGGCTACTATTTTATGAACAACGCCGATATGCGTGATGAAACATATATTTTTCAATTTGTCCGGAAATTCTCTTTTTAGGCATATGCTGTTTTATTAGTTTTGACAACTATTTCTCCTCGTAAAAAAACAATGAAAAATTTCAGTTGTTTTGAAACACCCTGTAGTATGTAATATTGATCATGTCAAAAACGCACAAATCCAGGCATTCTATAGAATGCCTGAAGGTCATTCTATAGAATGCCTGACCGATCAGGCATTCTATAAAATCCCTAGTCAATTTATAGAATGCCTGACCAGTCTGGCATTCAATAGAATCCCTAGGCATTCTACAGAATGCCTGATTCTTCACATTGCCTGCAACATATACACTGTATACTGTGTATAGTGCAAATGTTCTGTCCACTTAATCGACACCACCCGATGTCGATGCGACCGGCAAATAAATCCCTCTTGAAAACGGCTAGTAGCAGTCCTTGGAGTGCACTATTCGAATAAACACTCCACTTATCTGGGGCGATGTTTGTTTACGTCTGCCGGAGGCTAGCTTTGAAAATATTCTGAAAAATACTCGTTTAACTGTATATCAAGGACGCAGGAGCCGGGGGGGGGGGCTGAGAGGGCAGCGGCCCCCAACTTTTCTCGAGGAGGGGTGTCGCCCCCTCAACTTTTCTGGGGATCTATATCTTCTGTTAACAGTTTTCTGATTAATAAAGTCGTAGAAAAATAATCACATCAATGTAGAAGTTCAAAAGTACTTGTCAATTATTAAATGCTTGTTTTTTATAAATTTAGTCCGAATGTGTTCTGTATGGATGGCTTTCCGAGGTCAGGACCCGCGCTAAGCAGAGCCTGTTGCGCTGGTCCTGACCTCACCACCCGATCGCCGCAATTCCTGTGCCGGCAAGAATTAGAGACGAAGTTTTACGTGCCCACATACCTGACACGGTCCGCCCCGCTTCGCTGACGTCACCTGGCCTTGAGGGACCGCTGCCAAACCGGCCGAGGCCATCCCAGTCAGGAGCAAAATAGCGAGCGCCGAAGCGACTATCGAACCCAGGCTGCCACTACTGAGATAGGTCAGAAGACCAGCGCTCTCCCACTGAGCTACGGGGGCGGAATTTATAGGTAGACATGAATTATAATTGCTTTCTAGTCAAATTTGAGTCTGTTAAGCCATTTTTAGGATAGTTGAACTAAATTGGTGAAAGCTCAGACAATTTGATTACGATATCACCAGCACCGTAGGCTTTACTTATAAACGATCTAAATCCACCTAGGAGCATTAATTACGTCAGCAATTTCAGAGTTTTACATTTCGTGATTACAGTTACGATTGCAATGACGATGCGTGAGTCGTGACCCAGCCTGTCGTCGTCTTACCGAGTTCCTGTCAGACTATCCACTCTTCCAGTCTGTGACCGCTCCTACATATGCTACCGGCTCGCTGCTCGATGTGTGCATGTTTCGCAACCGTCCTATCGTCCAAAGTTGTAGTATTTCGACCTGTAATTTTAGCCCGCATAGCTTCACACGTACCTGTATTCTTGTACCTCGTCTGCGATCCATTCCTGTCACCGTTCGGTCTCGCTGTCTGAAACGCATTGACCTTGACGCTTTCCTCGCCGACCTGCACTGCACTGACTGGGAACATGTCTTTACGGCTCGTTCTGTAGCTGACAAGTGGGAGACTTTCCTTGGGTCTTTTTTACCGGTCCTCGATTTTCACGCACCATACAAGACCATAACCATCCGCAATCCTAAAGCTCCCCAATCTCTCCCGCCACCAGAGACCTTATGGCACGCCGCCGCGAGACTTTGGCTGTATTTGGGCGTGGGTCGAGCCGGTACCGCGACCTCAACCGTGCCGTGCGATCTGCCATCCGCCGCGACAGGCGTTACCGACTACAGCGCAGAAATCTCTGAGCAGCGGCCCAGACCTCACCTGCGGACAACCTGCGTCTTAATAAGATCAAGCGTGCGAGGCCAGGGTGCAAGCCTGATAACGTGGCTCGACCATCCTCAACGAGTTCTTTTGTCTCCTCGAGTACCTCCTCGAGCCCGCCTAACTCGAGGTCCGTGCCTGTGCCGTTAACAGTCTCCCCAATCACACTCACCATGCCTTGGCCATACTTGTTCAGTAGTGCGGAGTTCTGCTGCGTGGACGGATGGATTGTGTTGTTCGCAGTCCTTAAGGCTTAGTTTTCGCCGCCGGTCTGCGATGTTCTTCTTTCAGTTATAAATTCATGTCTTGCCACGTCGATTATCCCGACCCTGGGAAACACTCTATCATCATTCCCATCTTCAAACCGGCGCGCCCTTCCGACCCGTTCAAACTTCCTCTATTTCATTCATTCCACATTAGCAAAGGGTGAGCGTGTTGTACAGCGGTCAGCTGTACCACTACCTGCATTAAGCCATCTCCTCTCCCCCGCTCAGCACGTTCTGCCCCCCCATTCAACCGAAACGCGCAACGCACGGGTCACCGCATACACATCCTCACGCTACCGACGGCGGGAAATATCACTCTTATTTGCCTGAATCGACCTTAGCAATGTTTCAATTCATAAACCCATACACTCTTCTTCGCAAATTGCCAACTGTATGTTATGACACCACTGGTTTCAGCGCGTACCTCCGTGGCCACACGCAGATGTGGAGTCAGGGACGGCTGGTCGTGCGCAGACTGCGCGGCCGCTCGCCAACCGCATGGCGTGTTTCAGGGGTCTGCGCTGGGCCCACTGCTGTTTACTGTGTTCGCGAACGACTTCGTTGTATCCCGAGATACATAGTGGTTGCAGTATGCGACGATACGCAGATTACGTGCAACAGTGTAGTATGCCGGCACTCATTTCACGCATGGAGGCTTCCCTTGCATCCCTCGACAAGTGGTTCCACGCGAATGCCCTCAAAGTTAATGCGTCAAAAACACAGCTGATTACTTTAGGAAACCGCCAAAATTTGCGCAATCTTCAGAATTTTCACGTCTCCTTTCGAGACGCTGCTCTCGTACCTTGTAACGAGGTGAATAATCTAGGAATTATTTTTGACAGAACCTTGTCTTAGGGCATGATCACGTGACCTCCATCAGTCGCCGCTGTTATCGAATGTTAAGCGGTCTCTCGCATCTGTGCGCAACCACTTGCCCGATGGTGTAATCACTGACACTGGTGTCAGCTCTTGTTCTTTCGCAGGTCCGCTACTGTTTCTCAGTGTACGGTAACGGCTCACAGAAAAAAATACGATAGAATCCAGAAGATCATCAATTTTGGCGTTCGTGTGATCTTTGGGAGGCGCAAATTTGACCACGCTTCTGACCTGCGAGAGAGGCTTGGCTGGCTCCAGGCGTGTCAACTGTCAGAGTTGTGCATGCTGAGCTTAACGCACAAGGTGCTGAAGTACGGGGAGCCAGAAGCGGGCATCTGTCTCCAGGTGTACAGTGTCGTGCGGACAGCGAAAGCACCAGGCAGGACCCAATCTGCTTCACGTTCCTTCGATCAAGGACAGAGGCCGGGAAGAGAGTTTTCTAGTCGTGCTCCCAGCTTATACAATAGTATACCGGCTGGACTCGCGGAGCTGGGAACGCGGAGCTTCGGCCGAGCACCAAAACGCGAACTTTTAACCGTTGCGGCTGGGAGGGCGACTGCCGTGTGACTGCTCTGGGCATGCCAGTGCATCGAATGTACATATGGTTGTGTGTCATATGATGTGTTTTATAGCGATTGTGAGTGTCAGTTTTCCCCTCCCATGTGTTTCCCATTTTGACTCGGGGCTTAATAGCCACTACTTTAGTGGACAACCCCACGACTGTGAATATACGAATATACGAATATGCTGATTTTTGCCTCCTATGCATATTTGTTTCTATAATGTATATTTATTTGTGTAATATCTTCACACAAAATTGTGTCAATTTCAACAAAAACACATAGTTTGAATGGGGGGATTTAAACCCCAAATTTTCCCAAATCTGAAATAGCCATTTTAACATTTTTTTCTTTTGATGTTTTCTGTTTGCCATTGACTTAAGCACTCGATTTTTCACGATTTTTTCAAACATTTATTGTTTTTCCACTATAGGATTATCATGCTCGTAAATATTCACGACATTACAAAAATGTGTTTCCATTAATTTGATAACTAGACCTAAATCATAAACCTAAGCCATACCAAGTTTAAGGGGAGTTGATATGGGTGCCCCTTAAAAACTAAAGAGGGATTATTGCCCCGGTGCCCGCCCCCGTTCCGCCGCCATGATCCTGAGGATACGCATATCAACCAAATTCCTTCTGGATGATATTCTTATCGGCCATTCCAGAAGACTATGGTGCAATTTTTGTTAAGTGAACCCTGCAGGGTCAGCCGAGGTCATCCGAGGTCACCAACAGTATTTGTCATTAACTCTTGATACAATCCAGTTAAAGAAGTGAAACCAGCACCAATGTGTACAATGTACATGTAAATAAATCGGTATACGGGCAGGGGCGGATCCAGGGGGCAGCGGGGCTGGCAGCCCCCCTCAATGGAAAT
This sequence comes from Semibalanus balanoides, assembly GCA_014673585.1. Lineage (NCBI taxonomy): Eukaryota > Metazoa > Arthropoda > Thecostraca > Balanomorpha > Balanidae > Semibalanus > Semibalanus balanoides. The sequence goes on along the minus strand of VOPJ01014931.1, from coordinate 19,023 downwards.
TGGCGCCCCTGCGCCTTCGGCGCAGGGGCACTAATTTTGCGCCGAAGGCNTGGACTGCCTGAGGTGCATCATGGTGCTTAACTCCTTGAAGGTGCCTCAGGTGTTTGAGTGGGAGCCAGACTACTGACCAGGGGCAGCGGAAGAGGGATGGGAGTGGGGTGGGGGTGGGGAAGAGGGGGAATGCTGCCTTATCAAGAAATTGGGAGATGGAAAACATAGATTTTGCTCCCCCCACCAACCCCCATAAATTTGTCAAGAAAGGCCCTCCAAGAAAGTTGTTTCGATTTAGCTATTTTTGACCGCAAAAAAATGACCGAAGGCCCGAGGTGCCCCCAGCCAGACTGAGGGGCCCTCGAAGGGGCCTGGGACTTTCAATATGGGCCTGTCCGATGTTTTATTGCGAACCATTTAGAGGCCCTGCAAAATACAGTGGCCTAAATTTGATGGGATACCATTTCGTGCCATTTTCGGGGAGCCCTGGCCGTTTGTCCATAGGAGGGCTTTGGACTGAGAGGGTCCTTGTTTTGCCCCCCATCATAAAATACCTTCCGCCTGCCACTGGAGCAGACCAGAAAAGACACGAACAAACCCGCATGAACTGTAACACTGTACAACCGTACATTAGGCCGTCAGAAGAATGGAATAAATGCAATTCGCAAGCTAAAACTAATAAAGGCTTAACCTCAGGTCCTACCAGAATCCGGTGCCAAGGGCTTATGCATCACAAAATAGCTTGTAAATGTCACATAAAATCCTTGAACTGCTTTCGTGTTCGCAAGCAAAGGTTACCTGGTAGTGGTACTACATATATTTAGGTACTATTATTTAGAATCACATATATAAACAGTTATGTCTCAGGGTTCAATTACCAGTGTTTGTTGGCACACTAATAAAATGTTTTGTCTGTGTGGTATGCAAAACATTTTTGTATTATTAAAGAGGTATGCAATATGCATCATGCATCCAAGCCAGCCATCAACGAATGTTTTCACTAAAGCGCCAATGTAAAGTAATGTAGGTGTATGCAGCATGGCATGTGGGTATTGGCAGTAACTTCAATGCATATTCACGCATGCGGATATGCGATGAAGTACGATGAAAACAAACTTTCCAGTGAAGTGAAAAATACCCCCATAGCGCGATATATGTTATACCTTTATGGTTTGTACTTATTAGCGTTTTTTTCGGTCAACTTTGGCCGTAACAGCAGCTGAGGTTTTTAATACAACGCCACCCATGAATGCCATGACTATGACCGTCAACTGTCAGAGTTGTGCATGCTGAGCTTAAGGCACAAGGTGCTGAAGTATGGGGAGCCAGAAGCGCTGGCATCTGTCCTCCAAGTGAACAGTGTCGTGCGACAGCGAAGCACCGGGCAGGACAATCTGCTTCACGTTCCTCGATCTAGGACAGAGGCCGGAAAGAGACGTTTTTCTAGTCGTGCTCCCAGCTTATACAATAGTATACCGGCTGGACTCGCGGAGCTATAAACGCGGAGCTTCGGCCGAGCACTAAAACGCGAACTTTTAGCCGCTGCGGCTGGGAGGGCGACAGCCGTGTGACTGCTCTGGGCATGCCAGTGCATCGAATGTATGGTTGTGTGTCATATGATGTGTTTTATAGCGATTGTGAGCGTCAGCTTTCCCCTCCCCATGTGTTTCCCATTTTGACTCGGGGCCTAATAGCCACTACTTTAGTGGACAACCCCACGACTGTGAATATACGAATATACGACCAGGAGTGCCCCCACCAGCAGGCTTCAAACAACTATCAACTTCCGTTCACGGTAATTGCCTGCCTCAACATTTACCTGCGAGAGGTCAGGCGAGACGTGCAGTGGAATGCAAACGGCGCACATAGCGCTACAAGCGTTTGACGCCTTTCGACCCCGACGTGTTAAATGGCTTCCTTCATGTGCTCTGCAGCACGACTGAATTGAAGCTAAACACTCGGGGAGGGATTATAATAATATTAACAGCACCAGTAATTACACGAAAGCCGCAATTATTGCGGGCCGGCTGGGACTGCCGGTGTGTTTCGCACGGTGTGAGCGCCGCGAATGCCGTGCCGTGATGACGCCTGAGGGCGTCTCGAGTGCCGCACGTCGCCACCACTAGCGGATCCAATGGCAGGCTAAAGGGGCCATGCACCCGAAACACCAACTGAAGTCGGGCAAAAAAGACCAAATTTATATCTGAAAAAATATGAGCAGCTTTGTACTGAGGAAAAGTTGCTTTAAATCACCCCTTCACAGCGAAGCGAAGTCCGATGCGTTTCTAGAATAACTTCCTGTGATTAGTGCCCCAGGGGGGCAAATATTGCCAACCCCTCATGTTATTTCCTTAGATATCTGGATCCGAATTGCACACATTGTCGCTCTGTGCGTGTGTGTGTGTGTGTGTGTGTGTGTGTGTGTGTGCGTTGGTGGCGTGTTGCGTGTGCGTGTTGCGTGGCGTGTGCGTGTGCGTGTGCGTTTGGCGTGTGCGTGTGCGTGTGCGTGGCGTGGCGTGTGCGTGTGCGTGTGCGTGTGCGTGTGTGTGTGTGTGTTGTGTGTGGTGTGTGTGTGTGTGTGTGTGTGTGTGTGTGTGTGTGTGTGTGTGTTGCGTGTGGCGTGTCGGTGTCATTGTTGTGTGTATTATTTACGGAGGGAGAGCGCCACGGGTTAAACACGCGACGCGCACGTATACTGTTAAGGCATATGGCTAATTATTGTGTAGGGTAAGAAAGGGCATTGTGTCGTTAATGATGAACCATGGATGTTTTGCTCAGACCGCTTGCTGCGTCATTTGGAGTCTGCTGAGCAGTACTGCTAAACGTCCTTTGACAGGTCCTTGTGCGCAGCAGAGTGGAGGACGGAGATCCCATGTAATAATAGCGTTTGTATGGGAGTATATTGCGGGCGCTCTCCGACCAAAGGCATTCCATGGCGACGTGAAATCACAAACAGGCTTTCAGCCTGAGCTTCCGAGTGTCTGACAGGTTATTTAGCACGATTGCTGTCTTTGCACACTGCACACGCGTGCTGCCTTCACCGAGACTAAGCAGTGGCCTGCTGCCATTCAATGGAGTGTATGCTATTCATAAATACACCTTTCGAGGAGCGGTATTTAAGTGATTAGCCCCACCTTGCAGAAAGGAGCAGGATATACGACTTTGGACTTCCGGCCTCCAAAAAGTTATTGATATATTTTTCACCATTGACAGCCGGCGCCTACATACAAACAGGCCAAACCCAGACGCATATATCATAAAAGCATGTATTACATATGGTGGAGGACGCTGACCGAATAGTGGAAACACAGAGCTCAGCACGGGAATACAACAGACACTGACCTCCGTTATCACTGGGCCGGCTCACCCACACACTGGTATCGCCTGTCTAACAAGAGCAGCGTGTCCAGTCGCGGCAAACTGACGAGTTCACCAGGCCTAAACTAGTTCAGTATTTTTCGTACTGCTTGCATTTCAAAATCATAGCTACACATACCATGTTGCAAAAAGTTCCAGTGCTTTTGATGGCTTCGTTGAGAAGAATTGCGTTCTTTCAACAAAAGAGTTTCCTTGTGTTTCCAGATTGTAAAGTTCACATTTTAACCGTATAAACTGCTCAGGGAACGTTTCCTAGGAAAGGGTGTTGCTTCGTGTATGCCAGTGCGAAGTCTGGAGTTGAAGTGCACAGTACACAAACCCAGACATTTCCCTGATAATACAATGCCGCCCGGACGATCAGCTGTTTTCCGAGTACAAACGCACAATGCTGGTGTCTCGTTCCCTAGCGGATCGATATGATCCGGGGGCGCCGGATATGATGCGGGGGCGCCGGACAGCTGAGCTGAGAAGCGGAGGAGACAGGAGAAGAGCATGGCTAAATGGCTCATCATCGTAATCAATGTCCCTGTTGTGCGCTACGACGACCTAGTTCAAATAAATATGATTTAACGCGGGCCCATACGCATGCTAGGAGGTAGGTAGAGTCTATGTAGTCAGCGCTTAACAGTAAGTAGTCATGAGAGATACTGTTGTTAAACTCATACAAATGTACTAAGGTTCAAGTCAACCAAGTATTATGCATAAATAATATTCCATTCCATTTATGGATAAAAAGTCCAGCCTATGTCACTCGAAGGTAGATAAGAACAGATTAAAATAAACCCATATTGAATTGAATACTGTTAGCAATGAATCATTGTGCGCTAAGGAGCAGACATTGTGTCAGCACTTACTCTGGAAATTCATCTGCACGACGGGCACAGCTAAATCACCACATTCTATCTAAAGGCAACGACAAACATCACACATTGGCGCATATTAGACCGTAGACTGATGGAATACAGCCAAGCGTCTCCAACAGAAACACTGGAGACCGCCTCCCCAAAACTCTAACGGCGTGGTAGACATAATACCAACATCAGGGCTGCGGAGTCGGAGTCGGAGTTAGAGTCGGAGTCGGTAATTTCGGCCAGAGTCGGGAGTCGGTAAATTTTGCCGACTCCGTCTGTCAGTGATGATGGGCAAAGTATTATTCAGAGGAATTTTAGTGAACCACCAATTTTAGTGGTGATGACCAAAAAATCATGCCCTTAGGCTCCAGGTATTCAGAAGTAAAAAGGCTTTACACAGGCCATCATACAATAACGTTTTTTGCAAATAACCTTTCACCAAATAAGCCAATAATTTTGACGTCATCGTGTTTGTCGCGACAAGGAGTTTCGAATCATATTCATGATGACCAGGTTAGGTCGATTTCGAAATTTGACCTCTGGCCAAGGTCAAGTGGTGACCCAAGTAGGTTATGTTGTGTATTGAGAGACTGATATCGACGAGACAAGCATATTGATACCGGTTTCACCTCTGTCTTAATTATATCGAGAGTTACTGACAACAAAAGTATTGGTGACCTCGAATGAGCTCAGCTGACCCTGTAGAACAAAAATTGCACAAGGGTCATCAAGAACATCCTATGATAACATGATCCAGAAGGCATTGCACTGATCTAATGCGTATCCTCGGAATAGGAAGCAGTTGAATATTTCCACATTGATTTAAAATGGGGACGTCAAGAAGTGACCTTAGGTCACCGATATATTAAAAATAATAATCAGCGATAAACGAATTGTAGGTACCTTGACTTTATGCAAGTATGTAATTTTCCGATCGATTGGTCAAACAATGTCTGTGGCACGACCGCAAACTTTTTGAGGTGGGGCCCCTTGACCTGACCTGGTGACCTGGCCTGAAATGAACGGGTAAAAGATCAGCAAAAGTGCACAAATGATGGGGAACAAGGTGGGCGCAAAACGGCGACTACTCATGGCCACTTGGCACTTTATGATCAGAAAATGTCGATTTAATTTAACTACTATTTTTCCATTAAATAGACCGCCATCTTGAAACGGAAAAACTTTTGCTGCGGGTGGTTATTTTGTGCCAATTGATAACAGCTCGAGTTAATTAAAGGCTGTAGTCGATTTTTGGAGTCAGAGTCCGAGTCGACCACGAAGGGTCGGAGCCTGAGTCAGAGTCGGAGTCAGAGTCGGAGGGTCGGAGGGTCGGAGTCTGAGTCAGAGTCGGAGGGTCGGAGTGAGCTGCAGTCGGTAGGGTCAGAGTCGGTCTGAGTCAAGTCAGATCAGATCGGAGTCGGAGTCAGAGTCGGAGGGTCGGAGGGTCGGAGTCTGAGTCAGAGTCGGAGGGTCGGAGTCGGATTCTGAGTCAGAGTCGGAGAGTCGGAGCCAAAGTCGGAGCGTCGGAGTTGGAGTTACCTGAAAACCGATCGACTCCGCAGCCCTGACCAACAAGACACAGCACATAAATTACGCATAGGCAAAATGATAGTACGTTACATTTGTGTATGACACGTGATATAGTGGTAGGTATGAGCGGTAAAATGCAGACCGTATATATGGTGTATGTATACTGATGGAGAGGCGGCAGTGTACTGGCACTCGTTACAGCAACGCCGCCAATCATTGACCAGCCACCACCCTCCAGTGCCGGTACACTTTGAGCGAGCCACGTCACCGCCCCTCCCCCCCCCCCCACCCAACACGGGACCCACCTGTGACCAGAAAACCCCAAGGCGGCTGTCATCTGGAAGCATTAACGGAGTGTCTGTTGAGGGCGCCTGCGCCAGACACAGTCACTTCACACGCTGAGCTAGCCAGCGAGCCACAGCGCCGCCACGCATAGTCACAGTCACAGCCGTCACACGTCCTTCAGGACTGCCTGAAGTCCCTCCTCACATGACTCGGGAACTCGTCACCAGGCCAGCCTGAAGTCCCTCCTCTCATGACTCGAGCGCCCGTCACAGAGGAGAGGAGGCTACCTACAGACCACCTGTCCGAACCAATCACTCGCGGCACATACATTTCTCGACTCCATCTCACAGCGAGCACAGGTGCGGCCTGTGCTGCAGGGTGTGAGGACACGTCCCGCGTGTCCCCGTGTCACGGGGTACATTCCTCTGACGCCACGCCGTCCCTCACAGGCCGGGATCGGGGCCGCAGCTGTGTTCCTCACAGTCCCGTGTACCTGGGCCGGACCGGGGCCGGGGCCGCCGACCGTCCGAACCTGGCCAGCCGGGACCCAGCAGATGACCCGGCACTGACCTGGCCGCTGGCCGACGCGCTCTGGCCGAAGAAAGGTTCCTCGGCGAGCAGCGCGGCACGGCAGGGGGCGCGGGCCAGCTCCGGCCGGGCGACCAGCAGGGCGCGGGTGACGCAGCGAAGGAACTCCTGCAGCTTCCTGCGACGCTCCTCCACCAGCCGGCCGTCCTGCCGACAGTAGAGAGCAGTGATACACAGCAGAGTCAGCAGTACAGTGACCAGTATGGTACATACTCCGGACTGCAGACGGACACTGCCACATTCTGATTCATCGCATTGATGATAGTTTGAGTTAAGGACGCGCAGACTTTATCAAATTAGAAGGCGGTACTGAAGTAGAGACAGTTAGGATAGCAGTCAAGCGTATTCTACATGGGAGTTGGTCCAATATACTTCAATGGTTTGATACAAAGGACAATGCAATGTACAAACCAAGAAGAAAATTGTGAATTTACGATGGTATCGATTGCCGATAAACTAGATTAACAGTGTGCGTAAATGCTATGAAAGATATTCATACATTTACATACATTAATGCATCGGTATTACAATTACCATCCTCACCTTTTTGTTGAGCGTTTTCTTCGGAGGAAAGTCGAACTGCCGAACTTCAGGAAACTCTTTCTTCATTTTGTTGTATAAAAGGTAAAAAGTGGAATACCTATGATACACGTTCCACTCTTCGTCGCGTATTCGAATATAAACCTGAAACGGGTAGTCGATCACAAACAATGCAGGATGTTATGCATCTAATTTCAATGAATCCATCCGAGCCGACATCATCCACGCCAAGGCACATTCCGAGCAATTCACAAGTGCATCCGGAGGCTTGCTGAAACTCAAATTCAGATAAATAAGATGTGAACCAATTTTTGGTACACTGAAATTCGTGTGTCGTGCCTCCGTCGGGCGCCAGCTGACCCCGCCACCCACCTGGTAGACGTGATGAGCGCTGCTGCCGGCCCTGCTGACCCCCACCACCTGGTAGAGTGATGAGCCAAACCACTGCCGGCGCCGCTGAGGAAGGCGGAGGGGATCCAGCAGTGGACACGGGGCACCGGCGGCTCGGCGTCGCCGTCCGCCGCCGACTGGTCCGGCTCGGAGGCGTCTGAGGCGGGCCGACTGAGGCCGCACTCGGCCAGCTCGGCCCGCAGCGACGTCAGCTGGCGCTCCCGCCGCGTCAGCCGCGCCTGCAGCCGCTCGTTAAACTCCATCAGCTCGCCGTGCATCTCAGCCACCTGAAGAACGGCACACCGAGCAGAGCATCAGATAACGGATGCCGGATGGCGGACCGGGGACCTGCCGGGACCGGACCGGGGACTTGCCAGCAAACCATTGTCGATTTTACCGCTGAACATCACAATAATAACTCGTCATTAAGTCCTCAATATGACAAGGGGGGGGGTGAAGGAAACGTTTGGAGAAAGGTACCCTGGCGACATCCCAATGTTGTGGTTTGCTAATGAGCTTCTGACACTGTCGATCTCACAGCACAGCACCATCTGGATACCCTCGGCCTCTGACCTGTATGAGTTTGTGTTGGTAGGCCTCTGCCTCGGCGTGGTAATCTTCGTGCCGCTGCTGCGCCTGCTGTTCCGAGCTGCGCTGCTCGCGCTGCAGCTGCTCCAGGATCTCGTGTGGCGAGCCGTGCCGAAGCTGCTGCACCGCGCTCACGTAGTTCTTCAGCTGGTGCTTCAAGATACCGTTCTCCCTACCGCGGGACAGGGCATTTTAGTAGGGAGCGGTGGGGCTCAATGTTCTCTTCACGGCGGTAGAGGCACAGACCGCTGGTTTCATGAGGTTGGGGTGCAATGTTTGTTATACCACGGCACAAACTGAGAGCTGTAGTTCAGGACGATGGAGCGTGATTCACATGCAATCGGGATTCATCCGAGACACGGCGACATGTCCAACTAAAACAAAGTCGTCCGAGCTATTCACACAACGCGGTACCAAACGACAGTCGTATCATGAAGACGCTTTTGTTCGGTGCGTTACGACAATTTATCCAATGCATGTGAATCAGAAAGGCGCCGTAGTTGGCGATGAACGAGCGAGCGCGAAGGAGATGTATGGTGAATTTCAACTGAATCGGACAAGTAGTTTCTGAGATACAAAAAGGGTGCGCACGTGCGCACATGCAGAGGCACCCAACCCGGACTTGTGGGAAAATGGCGGCTGAGAAGTCCCAAATCACACACCAACTTTGAACACCATCGGCTCAGCCGTTTCTGAGATATATAATCGGGATGTGCACGTGTGCACGTGCAGAGACGCTCCACCCCTGACTTGTGGGAAACAGGCGGCTGAGAGGTCTCTAATCACACACCCAATTTGAACACAATCGGCTCAGCCGTTCCTGAGATATATAATAGGTGTGTACTGTGCACGTGCGCACGTGCGCACGTGTAGTCACCCCACCCCTGAGTTGTGGGAAAGATGCGGCTGAGCGGTCCCTAACCACACACAAAATTTGCGCATAATCTGCCCAGCCGTTGCGGAGTTTTGGGATATTGTTTGTAAACACCCCTCACGCAGCACGCGCAGTGGTAGTCACCAACATGAGTCAACACTCGACACTCATCTCAAATAGGGTAGGTTGGATGGGGCTGCTCAGCAAATAAGTCCGCTTGTCAATCGGACGTGCGCTTGCATGAGCTTCTCAAAAGCGTCTCCACGGATCGAGTCGGACCGGGCCGCTCATATTCATATTTGTCCCATATACCACGGAATTACGAGCGAGCGCTTCGCGCCCGCTCGTAATCAATCGCAGAGCAGTGTGAAGTATGTCGACATTAGGGTCCGGGTATGATGATGATTGGGGTTTAAGGGCGGGCCGACAACTAAGGTCACATGCCGCGTAGCGCGTCCTGCCACCTACCTCTCAGAGGTCAGCCGTCTGCTCTCCAACACTGCCAGCTTTTCCTCCCACGCCGCGCTATTGGCCTCTGCTTCTTCTCTGCAAAACAGACCGGACCAGGGTTCAGAATTAATGCAGACACGACCAGGGTTATGAAACGGGACAGCGACAGCACGCGTCTATCTAGTAAAGGGCAACTTTGCCAATGACGAAAAACAGGATTCATACAATTATTCGATACGCATTCGGGAACAGGATGCTAGTAGAGCGAGGTCTCATCAGTAGCGGCAGAAGACATGGCATATGTTAAAGGAGAGATCGACGTTCCATCTCTACGCCCATTCCCCGTCCCGCTACTGACCTGAGCCGGTCCTCCCATCCCTGCTACTGACCTGAGCCGGTCCCTGCTACTGACCTGAGCCGGTCCCTTCCCCCGTCCCTGCTACTGACCTGAGCCGGTCCCGCTGCTGGCTGACAGAGGCCAGCTCTGCCCGCAGCTCAGACACCTGGTCAGTCAGAGCCGCCCGCTGCGAGCTGACGGCCACCAGCGCCTGCCGCAGCTCACCTACACAGCACAGACGACAGTTATACACATACAGCTGTGCTGTCCAGATGCAATGCATACAACAGGATACAGGTATGCAGAAGAGGACGAACATAATACAGATATATAAAAGAGGACTAACAATACGGAGAACGGGCGGACAATGGACATATAGATGTGATGGGAATAGGACATAATTTGTTCGCGTCATGTTCCGTATAAATAACAGCACGAACTACGGATCCAACACGCCGTCGCATTCCATCGTAACACATACTAATCATTGATCCAGCAGAAAGCATAGTGATGCTCAATGTAGTGTTCGTTCGCATAATTACATTTGGCGCCGAGTGACCATCTCCAACATAAACTGATGCAACATTGTCCATGTTCCCTGGCCAGGATGGCGGCGTGACTCACTCTCAGAGAGCGCGGTGGTCTCTGTCCCCGCCACCTCCCGGTCGGCGGCGCAGACGGCTCCGGCTGACGGCCGGGGTGCCGCCGCCGCCGCCGTCGCGTCGCTGGCGTCATCCGTCGACTCGACAGAGCTGGCCAGCCCGTTACAACCCACCTGTGGACGGGCAGAAGGAGCGGCTTCATTCGCAGGGAAGACCCGTAATGCCGGCCGATGCTGACACGGCTCCACGGGTCATGTCAGACCGCACAGCGCGGCGCCCGCGTCAGACGTGACAGTGACGTGTATACTACTCAGCGGCCCAAACAATCAACACCGTCTGTCTGCATTGTCGATACTATGATCAGCGGCTGGTCGCTGATGTAGATAACAAGTACAGGCTGTGGAGCGCAGCAGGCTGTGTGATATAACTGTACGGCTCAGCAGTGTTCGTGTGTTTATTGTGGGTTTAGGGCGCGTCTAGGCGCGTCGATTCCTCAGGTTGCTCGGCAGAGTATGACTGCAGTGTATGTGATTGGAGTGCCCCTCCCCTACTGACCGTTTCTGGCAGAGCAGGCTCGGCCGACGGAGTGCCCCTCCCCCTGGACCGTTTCTGCAGAGCAGGCTCGGCCGACGGAGTGGCCTCCCCTACTGACCGTTCGTTGTCATGAGCAGTCGCTCGGCCGACGGATTTGCCCCTCCCCTACTGACCGATCTTGGCAGTGCATGGCTCGGCCGACGGAGTGCCCTCCCCCTACTGACGTTTCCTGGGCAGAGCAGGCTCCTGCGGCGACGGAGTGCCCTCACCTAACTGACCGTTTCTGGGCAGAGCAAGCTCGCCGACGGAGTGCCCCTCCCTACTGACCGTTTCTGGCAGAAGGCAGCTCGGCCGACGAGTGCCCTCCCCTACTGACGTTTCTGGCAGTGCAGGCTCGGCCGACGGAGTTGCCCCTCCCTTATGACCGTTTCTGGGGTGGCAGAGCAGCGGCTCGCCGACGGAGTGACCCTCCCCTACTGTACCGTTATGATCTGGCAGTGCAGGAGTGGCCCTCCTACTGACCGTTTCTGGCAGAGCAGGCTCGGCCGACGGAGTGCCCCTCCCCTACTGACCGTCTCTGTCAGTGCAGGCTCGGCCGACGGAGTGCCCCTCCCCTACTGACCGTTTCTGGCAGTGCAGGCTCGGCCGGTGACACGCTGTACCGGTCGCTGCTGACAGTATCCAGCTGCAGGGTGAGGGAGGAAGCGTCCCCGGTGTCGGGACCACACGGCCGCAGCTGCTGGGGCACCTCCACACCCGCCTCGTCCAGTCTGTCGGCACACGACAGGGTAGATAGGAGGCGACCTCTCGATAGGACTATACCCGGCACCCGCCGTATCACTCAGCACGTGTGTGTCGGAGTCGAGCGGACTGGGAGGGTCCTCCCCATAGTCAGAAGAGTGTCAAGACGACACGGGAGGAACAGTCTGTGGACCAGGCCTGTCTACCCACCGACTTTCCGCAGATAACCAAACGTGAAAATGATAAATATCACGACAATACACTAGGGACACATGTAAGGTCATGCAAAACAAAACAAGCGAGTGTTGTACGTCTTTATCTAGTAAGTACTTCATAACTGAGGCATATTTCGCCATTTCCGGGTATCCTAGGCGTATGTCCGCAGTGTGTACAGTATGGCCGGGGCTGGCGTGCCCCCCGGAGAAGCAGTGAGACTCAGCTGACCTGGTGACGTCCTCTCCGCTGCTGGCGCCCGGCAGAGAGTGCTCCGACCGGCTGCTGCCGTCGTGCTCTCCACCGCCGCCGCCGTCAAACGAGAAGGCGTGTCCGCCGCCGGCCGCCCCCGTCTGCTCCGGCGCCGGGAACGACACACACGTGGCCGGCGCTGACCGCCAGCTGGGGGAGGCCACTGAGCTGGCGTCATCGCCGTCCAGAGACACCACGTGCGCCTGCACCCGGCGACGGCGCCGGCGGCCAGCCGGGCGTGACGAGCGCACCTCTGTCGACACACAGAGACACGGGACGGGGCGTCAACTGGCGGCACACAGAAGCCGCCGGCCCGCCGACTGGACCACCGGACTGTCTGGTCTGTCCACTCCTTACTGGACATGACAGCGTAGACCGTGCCCAGAGGCCAGACAAATCCTTATCATAATGGAGATTGCCAAGAGTGTGCAATAAATCTGACCCCTACTGGTGCTAAGCCATGAAACAACTATACACGTGTGCAGAGTATAAACCGCTCAGCCTCCCCTCATGACCGTGAGTTAATTACGCTAGTCAGTTTAGCACCTAATACTCATCTACGCCCGGCTGTACCTAACACTACCTCCGGCAACCAGTCCACTGACGCCGAGCTGCGCCCATAACCTACGGCGGGTTTCCGACACCCCAAACCCGACACCGGACACCCGTACACCGACATCCGACAGCCGGACACCCGACACCAGTACAGCCTCGTCACGCCGATCCTCACCGACAGAGTGCGCCTTGACGACGGCCTCCGGGTCCTGCCTGGGAGGAGTCGAGCTGAGGTCAGCAGGCCGGGGCCGGGGACGCGACCGTGCCCCGTTCAGCTCCTCCCGGTCTATACTGATGGCGAACAGCACCGAGCTGAGACCTGGTGACGTCAGACGGGTGACGTCATCAGCCGCACAGTACCGAACTGACTAGGGCCGTGTTCTGACCGTGCACATTCCCTGCGGGAATCCCTGGAATCCCCGACAGGCATTTTGACTGCACTACTCTACCGCAGTTCGGCAATGTGCTTATACATTGATATTTATATTTTCTTCTTGCTCCAGGAATCGGTAGAAAACACTTTTCAATCGATTCCTCGGAATCCCCGCGGGAATCGCCGGTGTCAGAACACGCCCCAGGTCTGTCAGTGGAGCGGGGACCCGTCAGACGAGGTGGACGTGACTGCTAACACGTCAGTAGCGCTGTAACCGAATATGACCTGAGTCCATGACAGCACTGGCTGACGCCTGGCGGCGAGACACGGGCGGGTCGCCGAGGCCCAGGGGGGGGGGGGTCGCAGTAGGCACATGGGACGGGTCGCCGAGGCCCAGGGGGGGTCGTTCAGAGGCACAGGGGCGGGTCCGCCTAGGCCCAGGGGGGGGGGGTCGCAGAGGCACAGGGACGGGTCGCCGAACCTCAGGGGGGGGGTCGTCAGAGGCAACAGGGCGGGTCGCCGAGGCCCAGGGGGGGGGTCGCAGAGGCCGAGGGAACGGGTTCGCCGATGCCCAGGGTGGTGTGGGGGGGGGGTCGCAGAGGCAACAGGACGGGTCGCCGGGCCCAGGGTGGTGTGGGGGGGGTCGCAGAGGCACAGGGACGGGTCGCAGGGCCCAGGGTGGTGGGGGGGGGTCGCAGAGGCACAGGGACCGGGTCGCCGAGGCCCAGGGTGGTGGTGGGGGGGGGGGGGGGGTGCCGAGAGGCACAGGAGGGTCGCCGAGGCCGTCAGACGTGATGTCACACATGTACACGAACTACAGAGACCGACGCGGACGTGTCGTGTTGTGGTAGTATAACGGCATCGAAGGCTCGGTCCAGCGCTGCAGTCGAGACACGTCACAGAAAACAGCCGTCAACAAACATGTGGTAACATCAGTGGCCACTTCACGTTATCTCCAGTAGATGGTGATAGTTGGGGCTGACGGGCGCACCGACTGCATTTGTCCTACGGCGCCCACAGAAATACATAGTATTATCCACAGGGTGGCTATACCGCTGCGACCCCATTGGCCGAGTTGTCTAATGACGGCGGCCATATTGGCAATCACATGATCAGTCGGCGGCCTGTGTTAAAGGATAGGCGGGCGGGCACCCAGGCTGACATTTTACAATATATTGAGCGAACTACTTGCGGTAGCGCAAAATGACTACCACCACAATGTTTCAAATTGAATGCCGAATTAAATTATAGGCGAAAATATTTTTTCGTGCAAAAAACAAAAAATAAAAAATGCTGAAATTTACAACGGGAAACAATGCATCACTTTTCGGTCCTAAGGGCATTTCCAAGGCCCTAGATACTAGTAACCTCGTCCGGGGTAGGCAGCGAATGGCGTGACGTAAAAGGCACGTGACGTCACACGTCACACGTCACATGGGTGGGGGTGGTGAATGGGGTTGTGGTGTTATTTCTTTGAACATAAGATCATTGAAGCCTAAAATATTGTCTCTTCGTCACGATCTGTCTTACTATGACTGTGATATATGTATTTTATCTGAAACTTGGCTCAAACCAGAAACGCTTTCAAGATTTGTAAACTTTCCTGGCTATTCATTTACTCGCGCTGACCGTCCAGATGGCAGGGGTTTTGGGGGTGTCGCGGTGCTAGCTAGATCAGGGTTTAGTGTTAAGAGGCTCCAGTCGGTGTGTGGCTCAAACCGTTGTAAACTTGAAACTCTGTGGCTCTCAATCACTACTCATCGCCGGCGTCGTTTTAACCTGTGTGCTTTGTACAGACCACCAGGCCATTCCATAGCTCAGATGACTGCCGATTTGGATTGTCTTGAAGTTCAGATTCAA
>VOPJ01014930.1:93993-106711 GCA_014673585.1 Semibalanus balanoides | reverse complement strand
GCACCCAGACCCCTGATGACAAGGGAGGTGCGACGTTTCTGCTGCTCCTGCAGCTCACGAAGCTCCTCCCTGACCACTTTTCTGTACTCCTGTGGAGAGGGTCTGGGGGGTCCAGGAGGTCCAGCGGCAGCCATAGGTCTGGGTCACGGCAGGTGCATCAGGTGGAGGAGGCACTGGGTCAGGCTGGACAGGCTGGACAGGCTTGGGCTGAGAGCGCATGATGTTGATCTCACTTTTAAGTTCCTGTACTAGATTGCAGATCCCCCTCACCTGCTGTGACAGATGCTTAATAAGTTCCACCATGTGTCTCAGTGTTGCTGGTGGGGGAGCTACCTCTCTTTGTTGTATAGTCTAGGTGACATTTAGTGCACACACATTTAATCCCAGCTCCATTGTACCTGCCTATGGCCTCAATCATATCACAAGTGAGACCACTACACATTTCTGTGTTGTGGACCCACACATCACACTCATCACGTCCAATAGCATCGTCACCTACATCTTTACAGCATGTACCACAAAGTTGCACATCAACAGGAACCTGCTGCCCATTGGCACTAGCAGCACTAGCACTGCGGCCCCTGCGGTAGACATTCACAGTGCCACGTCCATTACCACGGGTCATGCTTGCGGTGCAAATTATACAATGATACTATAAGCAAATGCTCATGCGGGAAGGGGAACACGGACAAGCAGACAAGACTAGCAGCAACAAACGAGCAAGCAGACAAGACACAGGCAGGCAGGGGATATGCCATGCAATGATGCAGGAAGGGGAGGGCGGACTGACTCGAGACCAGCAGGTACTGCCCAACAGGCTTAATTAAAGGGAGTGTGCCTACTCACATTGGTCATGTGGAGTTGTTGACACTAGTCTGTAGAACATACTTTTTCCTGAATTTAGCCATGTTTCATTTCCCCAGAAATCACTTTAGTTGCTGAGCATATTCACAAGTCGCCAATCATTCCTGGCAGAAATATTAATTATCATAGTCCGCCAGAGAGCTTTCGCACTAGAAGCATTGCTGCTTAATTAAGCGAGGATACCGCGTTAGGCATATATTTGTAGCTCTGGCCCAGTGCCCATATATGGTAACATTTTCGCTACTCTGTTTATAGTGACGATCGTTTTGAGTTTTGAAACAAAACAATTCAAAACCAGAAAATAAGTAAAAATCAACATAAAGGGCTCCAGACGTGAATTTTATGTAACCAATAATCAAGCAGTAGCTTCTTCCGAATAAAAATATATTTGACATTTCACAAAGAGTAGGCCACACTCCTTTAAAAGCATGCAGGCTGCAGGTCGTTGATCTTGTAGATGGAGTATATCAGTTGGCCTCCAGTCGTAGAGCTCACCGCAGGGTTACGGATTGACGTACAACACACGGGCAGCAGGCTCATGCAGAAGCTGTCTCCATCATGCAGAAGCTTTAGCTCATGCAGTTATCGCTCCCGTGTGACGACCATCAGTCTTTTCTTGACCCAAAATCAACGGCACGGCCAACGTCGCTGTTTATCTTTTTAGCGGTCCCTGGCGGCAAACTCCAGGGCCATACCAGGGCCTTTATTTTGCCGAACAGTTGCAATGCGAAGGTTCCAGGCGAGATGGTAGACAAATTCGAATCGCAGCATGTACCCCGCATGGCACCCGCACACACAAACTGTAGATAGTGCTTCTCATCAAGGGTGGTTGAAGAGTGGAACCGACTCCCTTTTTCAACAGCAAACTCTTCAAGGTCCCCAGAGAAGCCAAGTTCTAAATCTCAAGAAAAACGGAACCAGGAAATCTGGGGTGCCAATAGATTCCAAACAACAAGTGCAAAATGAAACACCCTAGTCGGCACTGATACAGAACAGTATTAATTGGATTGGGCTACTCAGCAAAGAAGCCCGTTTGTCAATCGGATGTATGGTTGCAAACAGGGCACTATACACTGGATACTCATTTTTTTGTATGTACTAAAAATATATTATACAGACTAAAAAACATACCAAAAAGTGACGGACGCAACCAGATCTGGAATAATCGACCAGGATATGGCTGCATCATACTCGCGGCGTGCATGGCGCTTTTGTTTTCATCAACAACCTCATATACAAGCGTATTGGTAAGCATTGTCGCTGCGACCCCATTGGCTGAGTTGTCTAATGACGGCGGCCATATTGGTACTGACAAAAGCAGCCGGCGGCCGGCGCCATTGCATACTATGTTTTTGCAGATTTAATAGTGTGCCTCCCTAACTGCCATCAGTGTCAACAAACTGAAGGCTTGCCACCAACCAGAAATGTGCCTGGATTCCGAAGTTGGATCTGGGATCCCAGTGGATCCTTCGGCATAAAATGCATGAAGATCTTGTATCCCAGTGGATCCTTCAGCGTAAAATGCATGAATATCTGGGATCCTGCTTGATTCCTCGGCGTAAAATGCTTCAGGATTTAGAATCTCAGTGAATCTCTAATATAAAATGAACTTTGGATATTTTAACACAAGATGCAGGGACTGACATCATTTTTTTTTTGTATGTAGTATTTACTTAGTAGATATTTAGTACATGCAATTTACCTTGTAAGTTGCACTTTCCTATCAGCCAACATAGATATTGTAATTAATTTTGAAATATGATGAAAATAGCGAGAAGTAGGTACCTACCAGCTTGCCTGGATCCCGAAGCTGAATCTAGGATCCCAGTAGATCCCTCACGGAGGGAGCATTAAATATATCAGGATCTGGTATCTTTTTGTGCCTGGAGCTCGTGTCCCACGTGGATCCCGGAACACTGGAAGACACATAGATACAGATCTCAGCTGGATCCCAGATCCTGGCACATGTCTGCTTGCCAGTATAGTCAACTGAAAAATCAGCTGACTTGGCATAGCTGGCAGATTGTGACTGCCTTTGCTGTGCTTTTAAACTGTTTTGTGGTTAAGTTGTCTATTTCTTTTGGGGTTTGCGTAAATTGTGACGGCCAGTGTTACAAGAAGGCCCACATACCTTTTAACCCAACCAAAACAGGATAATCTCATCAAAAAAGCAGTTCTACTGACGACACGTCTTTCCCAACCAAAACACACAGTTGAACTTCTAACCCGTATAACCCTTGACCTTTGACCTGTTTCTCAAGGTCGTGTTTGGCGAAAATGGCGTCCCTTAGTAACAATTATTGTAAGCGGCCGCGATTTTTTTTATGCGGCTGTTGCGTAGCACTGCACTTTAATTTTAATTTTGAAATATGATGAAAATAGCGAGAAGTAGGTACCTACCAGCTTGCCTACCTACCTTCTTGACACCTACCTACCTACTTGATAAAAAATATTTGACAACCCATATATGCCATATATGGCGAGAAAATACCTCAAACTCTGCTTATAGATTGGTCACGTTAAATTCATTAATATGTCACATACAGGAAACAGTCTAGATCCCTGCTCTGATTTTTATTACCTGTTGTTACCTGTTGCTGAAACGGTCAATAAATAGAGCGAGTAATGTGTTGTGAAAATATAGTTGTCATAATTATTTTGAAAAACACATCAGATCCGCTTTAAGTAATGTACCATTTTTTTTTTTATTAAATAAGCTTTAATTAGAGGACCAAACTGACAATTTGGGCTTAATTAAGATTGTTGAATATCAATTTGTACATGATTTTTCACAAATTGAAATTCAAATTACATTTTTTATGTGCATCTGGGTTTGTTAAGGCTTTTACAGGAAAAAACACGATCGTTGATCATTTTTGTATCTTGTATTACTTCCTTGGTTTCTGACATTTTGCTACAATTTATTGCAAGTGGTTTTGGTAAAAAGTGTTCAATAAGATGCTCTAATTTTATAGCTTTAACATGGATGTCTATGGCAGGCTCTGACGTCATCGGCGCTATTTTTAGAGCGCTCTATTTTTGGAGCATTTCCCTACAGTGTTCCCAACTGCTGTCGGGGCTCGAACCCGACGGCAACGGATCATGAGCCCGTGATGTTATCCCCTCGGCCACGGGGACGTCATAGCTGTCTACTTATATCCCCGACCCTAGATGGCACTAGTAGTAGACGCCTGAAGTTAGGCTGCACCGCATAGCTTGAAACCACGATCTGTTTGTTCCTTGTCTACGTAGTGCGCAATGGGGAAGGGAGAAGCGAATTATTCTGGTTATCAACAGGAAATAGCCATGCACTTATCAATGATAATCCATTTTGTAAGGTGTTCTGATGGTATTCTGTTCTCTCGACACTCTCCACGATGCATTGTTTATCTGGCTAAAAAAATGTTCACACAATTTACACAATACACCAGATACACAATACGCAAACACAATAAATTATGCCTTAAAAAATATAAAATTTGACCACACATATAAATCAAATCAAAAGTATGGTCACCGATGTTAGGAAGTGCGCAACAAGATACAAATCTGCGACGTAGCAGGGCACCTCCAGGCTGCTCAGCTGACGTGGTTCCGTTCGTTTGTTCTGGACGTTTGAAGTGACAGGCTGGTGGCACCGCCGGGATTAGAGCTACTTTAACAGGAACTGCCAACACGACACCGAGTCTGAATTCAGCACCGGCGGGCCTGCACAGACACGTGGCTGACACGTTTGAACTATTGGCGAGCTCTCCAAAGGAAAATGTACAAATAGTAATGATTTAATCTTAGAAAACAACGAGACGCATGTGTTATGTTGCGCTGCGTCAATGTCATGCGATGAAAGTATTGCTGTGATCCTTTGAAAGATCTATCAGTGTCGGTGCATTTTTTTCAAAAGGCACACGGTCCGAAGCATGTTTGAAATTGGTACTCTGCGAACAAATGCATACTTACAGGCGAGGCAAGATATCCCGATTTTACATAGGGGTACCTGGACATGGCCGAGATCTTGGCATGTGTCACACCATTCTATAAAGCAATTAATTGGCCGACACCATTGACGCGTAGCGTGGCAGTGACTCACTCAGCCTGGGATGCAGAGCAGCAGTGGGTGCAAAGTGCACGTGCTTTCCCATGCCGTTACAAGCCATGTCGAAGAAAACAGACCACTTCTGGCCTCAGAGGCCTCTTGCGACCAAATAATTCTACCGGTTAAAACTCAATTCTACCCAGGATGGTCTAAAACGCAGACGAAATTAGCAGACGATGCAATGCTCTGAGCCTATGGGTCCAATTTGATCGAATCCTTCACTAAACATGGACTAAAATGATTTTGTGTTGGGTTTCGACCACTTCGGTCAAGTCTAATTTGACCAAATTTGACCAAAATTGTTTTCTTTCGCTGATCGTCGTAATGATCCGCGTGAAAATATAGTGTTTTATTGTGGTCTTGAAACATTATTTAAATGCATGATTAAAACGTAGAGTTTAAAATCATTAATATTTCATTAATGAAACGCTTTGTGAAACCACCTAACACTTGCAGGAAACTGACAACGCGTATGCCACTCCCTCAAAGCGCGCTCGCCTGTATTGCTGTCGCGAGACCTCGCACACACTGTAGCATTCAAAGCCGCATTTGTAAACAAACAATCCTTCCGTCGCCGTTCTTGTGTGATTTAATAATTATGGACTATCGGCTGTCAAATTAGTGGTTTCCTGTTTGATTATTGATTACTCAAATGCAAATTGCTGAAATCGTTAAAGTTTAATGTTCAGCGGACACGAGTGGTTTCAATGCCATAGAAAGAGTCGATCGCTGGTGACAAGTTGCAAGCAGTTAATTTCCGCAAACGCATTTTGGAAGCTGTCCTTAAAATCATAGGCACTTACCTATAGCTTGGCGAAGTGGAAGAAAATGACAAACAATTTTTGTACTACTAGCGAGCTAGGACAATGAAGATAGAAGAAGCAGGTTGTATATCTTTGCTTTCGGTATTTTCTCAAGATAAGGTGAAATATTCAATAATATTTGCGTTTAATTTGTCAATTTCATTGACTAGAGGCAAGGCCATATATACTAGGTACCACCATCCCGCGATTTTAGCAAAGTGTGACGACATAGTGATAACAAACGAAATATGGTAAAATTGAAATCGATGGCAACGTGATCAACTCAATCATGTGCTAATGGTACAAATAACGAATGAAGGCATTGTTTTCCAACTTATTGTGATAACCAATACGCACCAAAAACACTGAACTCAGTTAGTTTAATTATTAAAAAAAACTAATATGCTATACGATATGATGATGGATGATGGACGGACGGACGACGGATGGAGCAGTGGGCACCAAGACCCAGTGATTCCATGACCACTCGCACACAATATCACACAGCATGTGGGCACCTGCAAGATGGAGCCACCCATCATCATCGCCCATATTCAACCACATTGTTGGCAGCCACAAAGACTGAGTCATCTCAGGATCACTGCCATATCACTCAGCATGGCACCACAGAGACTTTAGCCATCACATGATCACTGCACACAGTATCACCCAGCAGTGCAACCACAAACCGAGTCTCTCATGATCCACTGCACACATATCAACCAGCAGTGCACCACAAGACGAGTCATCTCATTGATCACTGCACACATATCGAACAGCAGTGGCACGCACAAGACCTGAGCCATCCTCATGATCACTGCATGCACATACAACCAGCATGGCACCACAAGATGAGCCATCTCAGATCACTGCACACATATCACAGCAGTGGCAACCAAAGACCTGAGCATCTCATGATCACTGCAGCTCACTATCACCGCAGTGGCACCACAGACCGAGTCATCCATGAAATTACTGACAGTGCACACATATCATCCAGCAGTGGCACCACAAGACGGCCATCTCATGATCACGTGCACACAGTATCAACCAGCAGTTGGCACCACAAGAACTGAAGCATCACATGGATCACTGCAGCAGTGCAGCACATCATCCACTAGCAGTGGCACCACAAGACTGAGCCATCCCATGTATCAATGCACACATATCACTAGCAGTGGCAACCACAAGACCGATCACCATGATCACTGCACACATATCACTCGCAGCAGTGGCACCAACAAGACCGAGTCATCCCATGATCACCGGGCACAGTGCACCATATCACCAGCAGTGGCACCACGAGACTGAGTCTTCACGTCACAGTGCAGACGGGTTTATTCGATATGGCATTAATGCCGCATGCTGCGACAATGATGTTTTAACTGATTTTGACTGCACCGTTTCGAAGCGTTTTCCAGTTTACCCTTGTTGAGGCATTTCAACCTAATGAAAAGTCGTGTTGTTACCAGCTTCCTGGCCACCTTCGAGTTAAAGCTCGGTTCCTTGTGCAGCAGAGTTGTTGTCAACCGTCTCACGATGCCTGTCTGACAGTCTGCGCTGGATCCATCAGCAGCACGAACACAACTGTTCGAACATCTCCACGTTTGGCATCACGCTCGATGGACGAACAAGGCACCCCTGTCTACAACATGCACCCATGCATCTGGAACCTGTGAGGTCGTTTGCAGTTCAGAGGCTGGGTGACCTAGGGTCGGATCAAATGTCTTGGCATCTGTAGGCGGACATAAGCCGGCTTACAAATGCAGAAGACTTGATCTGGGGTTGTCAGAGGGTATGTTATCTTGCCGTAAGAAATTCGGCGGTTGCCCTGCGCTTGAGCTCTCGGGATCAGAGTGGACTTGAAGAGAACTAGCAGATTTACAGCATCTTCAACCTGCCTGTTCTTGGCTGCCATCCAGCTGGTCCGTTCCTCCACCCTGAAATATGCAACATAAAGAAATGTTACTCATTTGATGCCTTACCTAAGACGGTTAATAGAATCAAGATAACCTGGATAATGTATTAGGAAGTACCCCGGCCCGGCCAGTTGTAGTAGTTGTAGTTGTAGTTGAAGTTGTAGCCCGGCCAGTTTCAAATTATCTCAGTCAAAGCCCTTGGCTTTGGAACGACCACAACTATATTTGTAGGTAAAGGTCCCAATGAAGTGACCTGATTTCCTTAATCTGAGACTATGTCTGGGATGCCCGCGTTGCCCGGGCAATGAATTGCCTAATGTTCAACAATAATGACACACTTGAATGTATTTTTTTAAGTGGTGGCGTAAAAAAAACGGGTCCCGAAAATAAAATTTTGATCCAAAGTGTCGACGCGCCCTTAAACTCAAATAAACAAACAATGAAACCATGGGCGGCAGAGCAATGAAACCGAGGCAATATAATGTTTGCGCAATATTATATCGATTTGAGCATTAAACAAGGCCCTACCTGGATTATTAAAACCAACCTGGAACATTAAAACCAATTGCAATATCTAACGTTTTTGTACTGTTTAATTAATTGGAGCATTTGAAACAAGGCAATCTTACGTTTATGGTTCTGTCGGCAGGGGGACAGTAGACGTACACGCCGCAGTCAAACAATACGGCTGGAATTCGAGCACTACACCAACTTAATAGCATATTTAACCAAGGTAGATTGTACTAACCGTAACCGTAGCGTTTGTCGTAATTTTTAATTCGAAAGGCTTTCAGAATGAATGTCACAAAAAGCGAGCCATATGCAGAAAAGCAGGTTCGCCGCTCGAGCACTAATGTGCCATAACACCACTTGACGCAGATTTAACTAACGTATCCAGATTTAAACTAAGGTAGATATGCACCTGGAGAGACGCCGATTTTTGTATATTTTGTATGTTGTTAATTTTTGTATATATGTGAAAATATTTATGTATTTTTGTATCAAACCTTCCTGTCAGTAATGCTGAATTCAGAAATGGTATGGGTTTTGGTGTCCATAACCACGGTTTTTTCGATTCCATAGCGGTCAAACGAAAATCCATTGCCCTTTATTATGTAGACTAGCTAGGATGCCCGGCGTTGCCAGATGAATTGCCTAATGTTAACAATAATGACACACTTGATTGTATTTCTAAGTGGTGCGTAATTAGGCACAACTTGAAAAAATTGCATACCCCAGTCATGTCCAAATACTACACTTTCCATGCTATAGGAATGTTTACAATACTGAAACAAGGCACCAACTTGAAAATGCGTGGTAACCAAAACATGTACACTATGTTTATTAATGTTTGCGCCCATGAGTTGGTATTAATGGGAGCATTGAAACGCAAGGCCAATCGAAACACAAGCGCATGGGCGCAAAATAAAAAATGAATCCAAAAGTGTCGAGCGCAACCCTTAACCCAAATAAACAAACATGAACCATGGGCGCAGAGCAATGAAACTGGAGGCAATAATAATCGTTTGCGCAATGATTTTATATCGAATGGAGCATTAAAACCTAGGCCTACGTGGATTATTAAAACCAACATGGAAACATTAAAACCAATGCATCTAACGTTTTTGTGACCTGTTCAGTAATTGAGCATTGAAACCAAGGCAATCTTACGTTTATGGTTCTGTCGGCAGGGGACAGTAGACGTTAACACGCCGCAAGTCAAACATACGGCTGAATCGAGCACTAACTTGAAAGCAGATTTAACCAAGTAGATATGTACTAACCGTAAGTCGTAGCGTTTTCGTAATTTTAATTCGAAGGCTTCGAATGAATGTCACAAAAAGCGCAGCATATGCAGAAAATCAGGTTCGCTCGAAGCACTAATGTGCCAGAACACGACTTCAAAGCAGAATTTAACTAACGTATTCCAAGATTTAACTAAGGTAGATATGTACCTAGGAGGAGAACCAATTTTTTGTATATTTTGTAGATTTGGTATTTTTGTATTAATGACAATATATACCCTATACTGTTATTTTTTTAAATCCAAAACCTTCCTGTAATTATGCTGATTCAGAAATGGTATGGGTTTTGTATCCATAACCAACGGTTTTCGATTCCATAGCGGTCAAACGAAAATCCATTTGCCCTTTATTATGTAGATTACCTGAGGTCAAAGCTTTTAACAAATTTTGGTGATTAATGCCCAAATAGCTGTATCAAATTTTGCGGCGCAGCGCGTCATCGTTCTCTCTTTATTACCCGAAAAACCTTAGGGAAAGGTATTCATTACCCCCACCAAGGCGAGGGTTGAATGACAGGAGGACAAAAATATGTGTTTGCCCCCCCCCCCGCCCAATGCAAAAGGGTGACTCCTTGTTCTTCTCCCCCTCGGTGGCACCGTCCCCGATACAAAAATATATATTTACAAGGTAGCGGCGGCAGGGTAGGTTTCACGCATTGCAGTGATGTGCTGCGGCACAGTATAATATGTAGGTATGAACACTGAACATCTGCTGCTGGTAGGTAGGTATCCCAGGGACCAATTACATGATAACTCACGGAAATGAATACATTATTCCCTCTGAAAAATATAATAATTTCATGTTATTTTACTCAGGTTGTTTTGTTAAATGATTGCAAGTACTCTGAGCACTCCATTTACGGCATGCCGTATTTGTGGCTTTACCGCATTGGTGAGATTGGGCCCTGGATTCCGTCATCCGCCAGTGGGGGGGGGCTGAAGCCCTAATTGATAGGGACATACACCTAGGATCTACAGTCAGGCAAGTGGCAAATACCCGTCCCAAAATCATAACTATATGTTAATCATTAAAAACTTATTTATGAACAAACTTTTATAAAAATGCCTTCCTGACCTTTGAATGACTTCTGGAGTTCTCAACTATGAAACTCTGAGTTTAAATTTGATAAAGACAGTCGTTTTGAAAAACTTTCATGAGCCTTTCGATTGCTTTTTTCCCCTTTGTTAATTGGTCCCATAGTTCCCGAGATATTTCGGAGCTTTCTTATAGCAGTCGTTTCACTTGGAAATATCGGTGACCTTCTGCTGACCTCTGGTGACCTCAATATTGACCTGATCCCAAAAATGTCAACACAATTCAAATGGCCTTGTAGAGAGCTTTCGAATGCAAAGTGTTCTGCGTCTCGCTAGCTTGTTTAGTTTTTCGAGTTAGAGGGGGCGATACAAACGAGATTTTAAAACTACGCTGGCCATGCCGGCTACCAGAACCTGTGACGGCCTGACGTCAATGACCACGTGTAAGTGCGTCACGACCAAATTCAGAGGCTGGCAATTTGCTGGACCCTCGTTGGTAATGCTGAGGTGCCGGAGTGAGCCACCCTGGTAAGCGGCGGTACTTCGTCTTCTTTCCGGCCGGCTCCTCACCTAAGTATGCCACACTAGTTATAATTCTATCTTCCCAAAATACCTGTATGCATTTCCATTGAAATTCTGAGAATGAACGCGTTGTGAGAATAAGTAGTATCGTTCATCACAAATGACAGTCGACATGCCATGCATTATGCTTTTCCGTCTTAAATTGGCAGTTCTGGCTGCTATTTAAACTATTCTTCACGTGTAATATTTGTACATACCTGAGCTTTGTAAGAGCTATCCTTTTAGCTTTTCCGCTGCGGCCGCTCTACATGGCGTTTTGTGGACTCCAGAATGTTTTCTTTCCATCAACCATCTTTTGTTTGTTATTTTTGCGGCACAATGTAGAACATCGGGCGCTATTTTACGCAAAAATGATTTTGGTAAATTGTGATATAGTCAAATATCAAAGACTTAATAATTTCATATAACCACTTTAACTTTGTATTTAACCCACGCTTGACCGGGGTAAAGGAAGCAAATATTGCCCCCCCCCCTCACGAATTTTCGCGTTAGCTTCAACAACTCTATAGCGCATCAAATGAAACTTTTAGATAGTACCTTCTGTCCTTCTACCGCATAAATTGTACATCTTTTGTGTGAAAATTAAGCAATTTAGTCGATAAATGTGTCTCGATTTTGATCTTTGACCCGACTTTGACCTGATGTGTGACCTCAATTCGAAAATTTCTAGTATGCTTTAGATGCGTCCCATTGGGAGCTTTCGAATGCTGCTTTGCGTGTCTCGCTGTGATCATTGGTGCGATCCAGGGAATGACGATGCACCGACCCTATGTACAGCAAACCATCCTCGAGTGAATATGCGTAATCGGCTGAGACCCGTTTAAGCGCGGGTTAATTAGAGATACTGTTTTTGCATGCCTTAATGGAACCCATTGGGCTGTTTTTTTTAAAGTCATTTTTAGGATTATCGGACAACTGCAAATATCTGGAATTCTGAATGCATATCGTCGATATTTTGACTGGTATGTCGTCTAAATAATGCATAGGATTTTCGTGCGCTTTATAATATTGAAATGCTATTTTGTTGCGATATTTCTAAAAAGGCGCAGCAGTAGCCTTTTATTTCCAATAATCTTGTTTTAATGTTATTGTGACCGACTTTGGTTGACCGACTTTGTAATTACAACACCTGTGTTGAAAACAATCATGAGAAAACTCAATACACACTGTTTTGAGTACCAACATAAATACACTAATTAATGATAACCAAACCGTGGAGAGTAAACATGTTTGCCAAATGCGAGAAAAAGGTCAACGTCCCTGCTATTTACACTACATCTCAAAATATTGTATTTGAAAATGAACATAAAACAGTTATGTTTTATATATTACTACCTACCCTACCACCACCCGCGCCTTTGTGCTCATGCACACATACAATTTTGTGTGAGTGTCTTCGCTGTTATAGCCTGACTCATGGGCGTAACGACCACTGGGTACACTGGGTACACTGTACCCAGTAAAATTCAAAGGCCCAGAATTGACTGGGTACTGTACCCAGTAAAAATTAAAGAACTTAAAGGGAATGTATCACTTCTCTGAAAGTTGTCCAATGTACGCCGCTTGTGGTGCAAAATATGAAGTAATTGCTGCCGAACACGATTCTGACATTTGTTTC
>VOPJ01014930.1:0-90391 GCA_014673585.1 Semibalanus balanoides | reverse complement strand
TCATTGATAGACTTCATCGCACAACCACTGGTAGATCCGTGGGAGGGGCATCAGGGACAAATGCCCCCCCCCCCTCCCCCCGCAGGAATCTGGGGGGGGGGCGCATTCAACACAAGTATGCCCCCCGCGCGTTCCCTACTTAACGTTAAAACTATGATATAAGGATAACACTGGGAAAGTTCGCAGTTTTTCGGGGAAGATAACAATTTATTGTAAAAACAACCTTAGCAGCAGTCAAAATCCTGCTATTCACAGTCAAAAACTGGATAAAAAATTGCGCTACTACGCAGCCTAATACAATTTTAGCAATTGATTATACAAATTAGGACAATGAATAAATGGTTTTCATGAAGTGTCTGACAAAGGCTCTCATTGACGGTAATTCCTGGCCACAGGGCCTACTCCCTTCATAAGATATTAAGTTTCAAGCAGGCTAGCCTGCCGAGTTCCGAAAAAGGCGACGCAAACGCAAGGACGCGGACATAGGCACCCGGAAGCCGCTCCAGCGGTGTCCAACTTTTTGGACCGAAGAGCTGATAGTAGAGACCAGACTACGACCATCTCCCAAAGTTTCCCACCAGGCTCCTCCAGATCCACAGGGACCATTTATGTGCGGAAAAAGTATTTCTGCCTCAGTCTTGCTGCTTTCAAACCATTTGCATATTACCTACCAGTTGTTTGTTACAGTCTGGTACAGAAGTACATATAGGTGCAGTTATTATTATGATATGTACTATTGAGTGCTGACTGCCACCGGTCATCATGATTTTCAACCCGAGGCTAATGTGTATGAAAACTATCTTCATTTCAATATTTGTCATCATACCGAGCTGTGCAACCAGTAAAAGGGTTACCTGAGGCTTGGCTCCAATTACGTGTTGCAATTCCTTCTGTTACGGTCTGGTTCCAATATGAAAATGTCGTTTTCCACTACATAAAACTAAAGTTATCACGCCGCTTTGCGGCGTCACATCGGTGGCCATTGTCATAACGTAGCCATCGTCATCGTCTTCGGTTTGTCGTAACGCTTAATTAAATTATTCTCATTTTTAGCCCCTTATCCTATACGCCTATATTTCTGGGTTTTATCTGCCAAGCCCGAAAAAAATGCGCGCGACGCCAAATAACTTAATAGCAACCAAAACATAGAAATCCGCATTAAAGATGTTTAAAAGGCTTAAATACACTCAGAAAAGGTGGGGGTACATTTTTTCGTCATTCACCCAACCCCCTACTAAAAAGTTCCCGTTGACGCCCTTGCGAGTTGGTATGAGATAAACGTTATTGTTACTTAGTTGTGTATATGCTACGGAATATCACGTTTTGTGTTTTTTTCTCTCTCCAAAAAGTGATTTTCCCTATGTCTTCTCCGAAAAAGTTATGTATTCCCGAAAAACATGAAAGGGTGATTTTTGACCCGAAAAGTCATTTTTTTCAGCTCGAATACTTGAAGAAGATGACCGGCCCAGAACTGAGAATAAAAAATAGGATACCTTTTTGCCACAAAAAGATATCCCCCACCGGAGAGGGTCTAGACTTTGGAACCGCCAGTCCGCACAACACACACCTGATAGGATAGACTGCACCGCACGACACACACCTGATTGGTAGACTGCACCGCGAACGACACACACCTGATTGATCATTGATAGACTTCATCGCACAACCACTGGTGGATCCAGGGGAGGGGCATCAGGGGCAAATGCCTCCCCGCAGGAATCTGAGGGGGGCGCATTCAACACAAGTATGCCCCCCGCGCGTTCCCTATTTAACGTTAAAAACTATGATATAACGATAACACTGGGAAAGTTCGCAGCTTTTCGGGGAAGATAACAATTTATTGTAAAAACAACCTTAGCAGCAGTCAAAATCCTGCTATTCACAGTCAAAAACTGGAAAAACATTCGCGCTGCTACGCAGCCTAACAAAATTTTTGCAATTCGATTATACAAATTAGGACAATGAATAAATAGTTTTCATGAAGTGTCTGACAAAGGCTCTCCTTAACGGTAATTCCTGGACACAGGGCCCACTCCCTTCATAAGATATTAAGTTTCAAGCAGGCTAGCCTGCCGAGTTCCGAAAAAGCGACGCAAACGCAAGGACGCGAACATTGGCACCCGGAAGCCGCTCCAGCGGTGTCCAACTTTTTGGACCGAAGAGCTGATAGTAGAGACCAGACTACGACCATCTCCCGAAGTTTCCCACCAGGCTCCTCCAGATCCACACGGACCATTTATGTGCGGAAAAAATATTTCTGCCTCAGTCTTGCTGCTTTCAAACCATTTGCATATTACCTACTATGGTTGTTTGTTACAGTCTGGTACAGACGTACATATAGGTGCAGTTATTATTATGATATGTACTATTGAGTGCTGACTGCCACCGGTCATGGTGATTTTCAACCCGAGGCTAATGTGTATAAAAACTATCTTCATTTCAATATTGATTATCATACCGAGCTGTGAAACCAGTAAAAGGGTTACTTGTGGCTTGGCTCCAATTACGGTCTGGTTCCAATATGAAAATGTCGTTTTCCACTACCTAAAACTAAAGTTATCACGCCGCTTCGCGGCGTCACATCGGTGGCCATCGTCATAACGTAGCCATCGTCATCTTCTTCGGTTAGTCGTAACGCTTAATTCAATTATTATCATTTTTAGCCCCTTATCCTATGCGCCTATATTTCTGGGTTTTATCTGACAAACTCGAAAAAATGCGCGCGACGCTAAATAACTAAATAGCTACTACAACATGGAAATCAGCATTACAAATGTTTCTGAGGCTTAAATACACTCAGTATAGAGAGAGTGGCGTGGGATACATTCCATCTCGCCATATCAGCCCCCCTACTATATTACCAAATTACCCGTTGTACGCGAACACCTGTTCAGAGAGGTGAGAGTTATATGTGCATTAATGAGAATAATACGTTATTTACTCAGAAGGAGTATATTATTGCTTACGGTAATATCGCGACTTTGCATAATAAATTTTAAATTCTTACCAAAAGAATAAAAATATTATCACCTATGTTTAATCGCGAGAAATATATGCTACCTTTAATCAACTCCCGTGACAATAACCAATAAAATGAGAATAAATGATGTTTTTTGTGAGCCCGTGAAAAGAGCCATTTATTAATTTTTCAGCTTCACCATTCACTTGTAAAGCACGAAACGTGACCTTGCTGACCCAGAGTTCGAGCGATCCTCCCAATATAGTGGAGTATCTCTTTGCCGTGACAAAAGATATATGTTTCCCTCAGCGGGAGAGGGTCCTCCGCACCTCTGAAGATCCGCCACGTGCCCGCACAACACACACCTGATTGGTAGACTGTACCGCACGACACACACCTGATTGGTAGACTGTACCGCACGACACACACCTGATTGGTATACTGTACCGCACGACACACACCTGATTGGTATACTGCACCGCACGACACACACCTGATTGGTAGACTGCACCGCACGACACACGCCTGATTGGTAGACTGCACCGCACGTCACACGCCTGATTGGTAGACTGTACCGCACGACACACGCCTGATTGGTAGACTGCACCGCACGACACACACCTGATTGGTAGACTGTATCGCAATACACCCTGGATAGATAGACTTTACCGCACAATACAATCAGACGCGATTGAATATTTATAGACTGCGACCGCTTTAGTTCACTCGCTTATTGTGGTCGGAAACAAAATGCCTGACGTCGGCTAGATTGCAAAGATTGTGTTATCTTATTTGCGCCTTCTTACATAACATCACTATAGAGGCGTTATGTAAAACGGCAGAATGTTGAATGTATAGTAAAACGGCAGCATGTAGTATCTCTCTCATGCTGTGGTACTAAGTAATGTTTCCAAGTAAGGCCTCGGGCCTTCTGGAGGAAGCAGAGTGGCGAGTGCAGACCGGCCAAAAACGCTGGTTTGAGGGGCCGTCCAACAGAAATCCAAAACTCATGAGATTACGTTTTTTTTTAAATTACTAATTGACTAAAAATTATAGAGAGTAATAATATATTTTTACCGACGGCTTTTTCATGCGAGGCTTGATCGCTTTAGGGGTTAAACAAGCCACCTTATGCCTTTGGGGAAGAGCATGCTCCTAAATGCCCTACCTCCTCCCTGGATCCGCCAGTGCGCTGGCGGGTGCTGTCATATGAGTGTCCATTGCCTTCAAATGTGCGTCCGTTATTCTCATCGAATGTCTCAGCATCTGAGATAGAAGAACAAGTTCCAAACGGAATGAATAAGATTGAGATAAGCAATCAGGAAAAAACACCGACACACAAAAACTGATGTCGAAAGCGAAGAGCTACCTAGATGTTTGTATTTTGCGACAATACCACTAGCTGCTGTACTGCTCAACTCAAGTTGAAATCTGCGCACTCGACACAGCACTTTGCAACAGCGACTGGCTCGACAGGCTGTCGACCCAATCATAGAGGAGTATAATCTCTCAGAGCGCGCATTTTTTGTCCTGTACGTCGCTCTGAGGCGGCCGTTCCGTGACGGGCTCGCGTAACTAATACGAGTGTTACATACAGCGCAACTCGCCTTAGTAGATTATAGAGACCAATAGAACCAGAGGTCATTATTCAACACGACAATATTGAATACTGATACGCTCAGAATGATACAGAGCAAATCCACAGCGGAATAAAAAACGCCCTAACCATGTGATAGGTAGAATTATTGAAATCAATAGGCTAGTTCCTTCTCCCTTGTCCCTTCTACTTTGGATCTGGAAAACCGTTTAGACGCCATGTGCAGGTCAAGGTCAAGTCAAATGTTGAAATCGAGCATTTCGGTAAATGTGTGTATGACCCTGCTTACTCCCTCCACACAAAGAGCTTTTAAATCATCTCTAATTCGTGAGACGGCGCCTCCGCTACTGAGCTGGAGAGTGCGCGCAGATTAACTGCGTGCCTCTCCTCATCATTAATTATCTGTTATTAATCGAGTAACCCTTATATCATCCGAAACGCGGCTTAGAAGGTATAGCTTCCATAATCTCCGCATTATTTCGTGAGCCTTTTCCTAAAAATTATCTCAAAATATCTTGGTGAGGTGTACAAGATATTCAAGTATTTGTCTCACCTAGACTTCAATGAAAAATCAATTATACATAGCGTTGTTTCTATCCTAGGTTCGCGCCAGATGTCATCTCTGTGAGCGGATGTTGCGTCTCTCGGAGAGACAACATAAGACGATAATAAACAAATGTAACGCGGAGCAGGAGAGTCGATTCTCGAATCTCGTGCCTGCTGAATTACTGACCTCGTGAGGTATTTGAGCACTGAGCAGGTTTGTTGACACATTAGGGGAGAGCGACTTGTGACGGTGTGGAAGATTCGGAGAATACGGTGTCTAAAATATAAGCTTGTGTATCGCTTTCGCTGGTCTAATAGTCCGGATATACTGACTTACTCACTGCGAGATAACCTGCACAGTGTCAGGACTAGCGTCAGAAGAGGGTCACAGATTTCACCTTAAAGATGTACACCCGTCATGAGGTTAATGTCGCATCAATCGTGGTTTCTAAGCAGCGTGAGATTCGCACACCAAACAATAGAATACATCTGTGACACTCTGCTCAGCTCGCGGCGTGACGCCCAAATACTCTGCAATACATGTGAATCAAGCATGAATGTCACCATGGTCTAATCACTTAAACTTTCTAACTCAGTCAGTGAGCAGAAGACGATAGTAATGAGTTCAGTATGTAAAATGTTTTGACCCAAGTTCGAAGACATCTTCCTCATATGAGCGTGCCCTAGCGCATAACTAATTTTCAGAAAGACAAATGAGAATAGAAGACACTTTCCTTTGAGATTAATCGCATTTGTGAGATAACAAAAGCAATATCAGTTAATATCCTCAATCAAGCTTTACCCCCACTTAAGTATGTAGCAACTACTTTGCAAAAGCTGGCACGATTAGAAGGCCGCTAGAAGCGAGAGGTCAGAACAAGGGAATGACAACTGTTTACAACACCGGAATATTGCATTTTGCAACCCTCTCAGACATAAATCACACACGTCTCAGAGGTAACGGAGACACATAGTAACCTGAAAAATACAAAGGGCCCACTAAAGGTTCCAACGTCGGCAAATAGCCGTTTCTACCGACGAAGTCAACCTATCCCAACAATACTGAACTGGAGGTTCAAGTGCCCTTTGACCGTCACATGACTTCGGACGGTGCGCCGATACAGGCGGCTGACCTGCGTATATTTCAAGCCGGCTCGTCTGAAAGCGCGGAGCCTGGAGACGCTGGGCTGTCCATTATTCTGACCGATTATTTTCACCGACCTCTTCGAGGACCGTAGAAACTTTCAACACACGCGAACCATGAAACCCGACACTTTGAGGAACATACATAAGTAAATTATTTACAAGTTTTTAGACAACCTTTTAAGACCAATTGATCATCAAGGGGTAGAAGAAAAAAACCGAATTATTGCGAGACCAAATTATCCACAATATTATGAGGGCAACATTTCAAGAGAAACCTGAAGATCACTTGATGAAGAACCAATGCGAGATAAAAATTTCAGATTTTAAGAAAAACGTTTTAGACACCTTTTAGGGGAACCGTGAAAATTGAAAGGTGCAAAAAGGGTGACCTTTTTACTACACCCCACGGGTGCATCTTCGCACAACCCCATCTGTGTGCCATTTAGAAAAAAAAATATAATAAGTATAGAGTGTAGGACACATCCAACACCCTGAAAATTGAGATTGTGCTGCCAAACCGTTTGGAGCACGTGTAGAGAGCAAAGAACATTTTGGACAGACAGACAGACGACCAGAGCACAAACCAACAATCAAGCCCCTCGGCCACATTTCTAGCGTCAGCCAAGAAGCCGCTATGTTCAAATTTCGATACGTCAGAACGGCATACGAACACGTTCTGCCGCTATTACTAGCGATAAATTCGAACAGAATACGTAACCACACTCTCGTTGCTGAACCATCTTTTACATACCAGAGACAACCAGCAACACATCAACACTCGGGATGCAACTCCCGCAGGCAGGAGTCGTCGTCTCGTCAGTAAGCCATAGTGTCACCGTCGTTGACATGGTCGAGGCCATTAGATTACTAGACTAATAATCTTGACACTGTCACAACCGAACCACAGAGGAGTGCATCAGTGGAATAAGGCGATCGAGCTCTAGACGCCATAGGTACAATCTTACACGGCGCACCAATGAATTCAATCCGACCAATGCCATTAACACTTCACTAATCGTCTAAATGTGTCCAGTTCTGAATCCAATACAAGAAACATGTAGAGCAGCAACCATGGGCATACAAATGGCAACATGACGCAGGAGGAGACATTAAATCAATAATGCTTCTGATGGCATTGGACAATGGAGAATGGACCTATTCAATACCGACAACTACTCAGCATGCCTTACTCTTAACAAGGTACACTGGTGGCATTTAAGTTCTGGCGGCTTCTATAATCGTTATTGATTCCCGGTCTCCTGTTTCAGTTATCCCGTCTATATTCGAAGTGTCTACGCGCCCAATGCACACATATTCATATTACAATACCAGAAATACCAGACAAGTAAATGCAATATTCAGAAAAGACATACATGCATGGTATAGTGTATAGACTCTATGCTATAGCGAAGTGAGGGCATTCTCACTGCACTCGCATTCGTATCTGAAAGAGGAACGATTTCTGCCCGGACAACACGAAGGGCGCCCTCGCTTCAACCGTTCTGCTGCGGCGCACGACGGCGTAGATTTAGCATCCCGTATATGACGAACGAACCTGATCAATGTAGACCTTATATTCGATTGACAAAGCCAGCCCCTCCCTGAGTAGTAAACCACGCCTATCGGCATATCGCCATATGAGACGCTATATGGCACAGGGTAACTAGATATGGCATATCGCTATATGAGTACGCGCTATATGAGATGCGTCTCGAAGCCGTTGGGTGAATGCGCGCCACACACACACGCACGCACGCACGCACGCACGCACGCACGCACGCACGCACGCACGCACGCACACACACACACACACATACACGGCAATAACGTTAGATCCAGGTAGCCAAGCGATACAGATCGTTGCTACTTGTTATACCTTTCCATTGTCTGGTTCAGCCCAAAGACGCATTTTTGTTACGAAGCTGAACACACTTATTTTCGCACATTCATCGGGTGTGCATCGAACAAAAAGTGTCATGTGTGCTGAACGGCATGTCAATACCCTTAATATATACATACATATAATACCGGCATGTCAGTACTCTTTTATGTCATACTAGCTAGGATGCCCGGCGTTGCCCGGGCAATGAATTGCCTAATGTTAACAATGACACACTTGATGTATTTTTTAAGTGGTGCGTAATTAGGCACAACTTGAAAAAATGCATACCCCAGTCATGTCCAAATATTACACTTTCCATGCTATAGGAAAGTTAACAATACTGACAACAGAGGCACCACTTGAAAAAATGCGTAGTACCAAACATGTACCACTATGTTTAATCTAATGTTTGCGCCATGAGTTGGTATTAATTGGAGCATTGAAACCAAGGCTATCAAAACCAAGCGCATGGGCGCAAATTAAAAATTGATCCAAAAGTGTCGACGCGCCCTTAAACCCAAATAAACAATCAATGAAACCATGGGCGCAGAGCAATGAAACGAGGCAATGTAATGCTTTACGCAATGATTTTATATCGATTGAGCATTACAACGAAGGCCTACCTGATATTCAAAACCACCTAGAACATCAAAACCCAATGCAATCTAACGTTTTTGTTACCTGCTTCAATAATTGAAGCATTAAACCAAGGCAATCTACGTTTATTGGTTCTGTCCCGGCAGGGACAGTAGACGTTACACGCCGCAGTCAAACTACGGTGAATTCGAGCACTACACACCACAGTTAAAAAGCAGACTTAAACCAAGGGAGATATTGTACCTAACCGTAACCGTAGCGTTTCGAATTTTAATTCGAAAGGCTTCAGAATGAATGTCACAAAGCGCCAGCATATGCAGAAAAGCAGGGTTCGCCGCTCGAGCACTAATGTTGCCATAACCACCACTTGAAAGCAGATTTAACTAACGCTTCCAGATTTAACTTAGGTAGATATGTACCTAGAGAAGCCGATTTTTGTATATTTGTAGATTGTATTTTTTTGTATATAATGACAATATATATGCATTTTCACTTTGGTACATTCAAGGAGAAGGTCGATTGAAAATACATTTAAAAGGTATGGGTTTTGTATCCATAACCAAGAGTTTTCGATTCCATAACGGTCAAACGAAATCCATTTGCCCTTTATTATGTAATATGTATTTATATATATACACCGTATACACTTGTACCACGCCATACCCACCACGCGTCATACCGGCCCTCGCTGTTCATGTTCGCTGATGTAGCCACCATATGTCCCGTACATGCGTTTGCGTTATCAATCAGCAAAGTAGTACCATATGTGGCAGGCATCGCGGTTGTAACAATTGCATTGCATCATGTATATATTATATGTCGAACGCAGTCAATTCGCATTTGTATTTATTTGATAAGAACACAGGGTTGCTGATAGCGCATCACAATATTGCTTGAATGACATACAGACCACTCGCGTCACATACAAGGGTTCACTACTGGACAATGCCTCATAGCCGAGGCATGTTACAATAGCCACTGAGCTAAGGTGACTATGATACCGTTGGCGGTTACGCTATAAGCCCATACGCTCTAAAGCTGAGAGACCCAGTACATTGCTGTCATGGTTGGCATGCATTACTGACAATCCGGGAAATCCCCCAGATTGCGACTACAAAATCATGTGTTACGATAAACACGATACAAGAGTGATGCTACTATAAAATGTCATTTTGTACCGCTGAGCTACATGATTATTATCAATTATTATTGACAAAATAGCTACGAAGCCTGTTGAAGCCGGGCTTGCTGTGGAAACCGACAACGTAGTGGGACAGGACGGGAGGCTACAACAAAACGGATCATGTGGTTTCCTAGACTCACAAGACAGATACTAAGAGGATAATCAGGACATAATTAAGACAAAGCATATTGGATTCAGCAACCTTCCTTTAACTTTCCAGACATACAGTCACATTGAAAATCACCCCATCCTTTCAGCATTCTCCAAACCCCATTAAAGCTGGGGAATCTTTAATCATCATTGAAACAAACAGCGTCCACGCCAGCTTGCCGCACGCAACACCAAGTAGAACCACTTGACACATCTGATATCAACATCCGAATCGCGCAGGAAGCACATACAGCAGCCAAAGTGCAAAGTATAGAGCACAGCCGACATTCCATCACTACGAATACACAGGACGCTCCACGACCCCCGCCTCTTAGAAATCGGTGACCGGTGACCAGTGACCAGTGAACGATGACCGGTGACCAGTGACCAGTGACCAGTGACCAGTGACCAGTGACCAGTGACCGGTGACCGGTGACCGGTGACCGGTGACCTGACCGGCGACCGGCGCCTTAGCGTCGTGGGCGGTGACCCGAGCGGTGGCGGTGGCGGTGGCGGTGGTCGGCGGCGGTGGTCGTCAGAGGCGACTCACTCCTGCTTGCCATTGTTGGCGCCCTTCTGCTGGTCGGGGTACAGCTGTCGCAGCGGCACCAGGCTGAGCTGCATCACGTGACGCTGATACTCGGGCCGCCGACGGAACTTGTCATCGGTGCCGTGCAGCCGGTCCAGCACTCCGAGCACGCCGAAACACTGGTTAAACCTGTAACGGGCACGCCGAAACACTGGTTAAACCTGCGGCGGACACGGTGGAACACGGGTTAAACCTGCAGCGGGCACGGCGGAGCACGGGTTAAACCTGCAGCGAACACGGCGGAGCACGGGTTAAACCTGCAGCGGACACGGCGGAGCACGGGTTAAACCTGCAGCAGACACGGCGGAACACGGGTTAAACCTGTAAAGGGCACGACGGAACACGGGTTAAACCTGCGGCGGACACGGTGGAACACGGGTTAAACCTGCAGCGGACACGGTGGAACACGGGTTAAACCTGCAGCGGACACGGCGGAACACGGGTTAAACCTGCAGCGGACACGGCGGAACACGGGTTAAACCTGCAGCGGACACGGCGGAACACGGGTTAAACCTGCGGCGGACACGGCGGAACACGGGTTAAACCTGCAGCGGACACGGCGGAGCACGGATTAAACCTGCAGCGGACACGGCGGAACACGGGTTAAATCTGCAGCGGACACGGCGGAACACGGGTTAAAACCACCGAACAAGCCGAACACCGAACAAGGCGTTACACTGGTTGAAATTTCCAGGCAAGACAAAACTTTTGTGACCGTCACAAAATGGATTAAACACTGCCTAAACCTGACATCAGGACTTACATAAGTGATATTTCGAAAACTTAACAAATACACGACTTCGAATTTCTGTTGTTTGTTTATTGGGGTTTTCGGGCGCGCCGAAAACCAAGGTCAATTTGCGCCCAAACCTCGAATTTCAATCCACACCAATTCCCACACGATGCACAAACACACGAAGCACGTAGGAAGACAACGTCACTTCTTACACGTTCAAACAAAGTTTACATCCCATCCGTCTTCACACGCCTCGGAAACATCTCATTCTACCCCCTGATCCCTTCACCACTTGATCCCTTCTACCACTGATCCTTCTACCCCCTGATCCCTTTCTACCTCCTGATCCCTTTCTACCCCCGATTCCTTCTACCTGCTGATCCCTTCTACCCCCTGATCCCTTCTTACCCCTGATTCCCTATCTTACCTCCTGATCCCTTTCTACCCCCGATCCTTATACCTCCTGATCACTTCTACCTGCTTGATCCCTCTATACCCCTGATCCTCTACCTGGCCCTTCTACCCTGATCCTCTACCCCTGATCCCT
The DNA here is from genome assembly GCA_014673585.1 of Semibalanus balanoides. Lineage (NCBI taxonomy): Eukaryota > Metazoa > Arthropoda > Thecostraca > Balanomorpha > Balanidae > Semibalanus > Semibalanus balanoides. The sequence continues at coordinate 78,459 of VOPJ01014930.1, read as the reverse complement.
TCTACCCCCTTGATCCCTTCTACCCCTGAATCCCTGCTTACCCCCTGATCCCTTCTTACCTCCTGATCCCTTCTACCCCCGATTCCTTCTACCTCCTGATCACTTCTACCTGCTGATCCCTTCTACCCCCTGATCCCTTCTACCCCTGATCCCTTCTACCCCCTGATCCCTTCTACCTCCTGATCCCCTCCACCCTGCAACTCACTTGAGATGGTGGAAGTCGTGCGCCTCTGGGCTGGGGAAGAACGGCAGATGGTAGCCGGAGTGGGCGTTAATGGTGGACAGCAGCGCCATGCTGAACCACAGCCAGGAGGTGGCCACGTGACTTCCCAGCAGGAGCACGCCCAGGAACGGCGGCAGGTAGTTGGAGAGCACGTGCTCGATCGGGTGCGCGTACAGAGCCGTGATCGAGATGGGCGACGTCCACTCGTGGTGCCACTTGTGGATCCGCTTGTACAGCGCCGGCGTGTGCAGCAGTCTGCGAGGGAAGGAAGGAGGTGTCAGAAGGAGCCAGGAGGCATGTCCGGCTTTGACATTGATCATTCTGAGATGCATCGAGTTTTCTACGAGACTCCTACCGAAGCAGTCAGTCAGGCTATGTTGATAAGTGTAGCCATAGCATAACTAGGCCACAGCCGTGGGTTGCAATATGGAGATCATCATGGTTGCAGTTAGTGGGGGTTTCACATAAATATGTCCTTAGTGTTATCGTATAAGTGGTGCAGCACACGCCACGCACAGTACTGCAGTGCCTGGCCACTTCATACTTGCACCACTATATAAACTGAGTGAGTGAACTGCATACCATTGGGGCAGGGAATACAGAGAATGTGCAAACCGGGCAGGATGGCGACAATAACGCAATGAAGGTCATCATTAAAAGGAATACTCAACCTGAAAGAACATGGAGTTTTGAACTGAGATAGCGGAATTGCAGCTTAGATGTATAAATCATATGATCCACGGTTCGTTTATCTCAAAACTCTATCCCAACGGCTTTAGTGCAGATTTTATGAACGATTTTGGCTGATATTACTAGATGACAGGATATTACCAGATGGACGTTGACGTCAAAGCATTATAGCCAAGGTTTGAAGTTTAACCCTCGCCCGGGTAGGGGGTGGATGCCACCCCTCGGTTTTTCCCAAATAACTCACGTAGTTTGTGACCGATCGCGATAAAACTTTCAGTATCCTACTTTTAAACAATTTGACACATACTCTGAAAATTTAGAACTTCCAACTATCATGACCCGTGACCTATGACCTGTTTATCAAGGTCATGTCGGGCGAAACTGGCGTCCCGTAGTATCGATCCTTGTTACATGTGCAGTTTCCGAGTGTTTTACTTTCAGGAACAAATGCAAATGTGTTTCTAGGTGACAGGTTTGTCTTCTGCTGAGATTGTGACCTCGACTGACCTTTTCTGTGGTCATCCGAGGTCACTGACCTCCGATGAGTGACCTCCGATGACCTCCGATTACTTTTTTTGGCTTCTGGCCGCTTTTAGGACAGTTTTTGGCGCTGATTTCAAATCTTGGAGCCATTTGACATAATTATATGTTTCACTGGGGTCATGCGCTCCGAAAGGTCAACCGAGGTCACTGATCTCAGATGACCTGACATAATCTTTTAGGAATTTGGCAGTTTTTAGGTCATTTTGTGACGCTGATTTCAAATTTGGCGTGTATTAAGCATTCTAAGGTGTTCCTTTAACCATTTGGCTCAATCAGTATTTAATTTTCACACATTTACGATTTGTGACATTTTGGTCTTTGACATGACCTCAGAGGTCACCTATTGACCCAGGACCTTAACATCATATGTCAATGGCTTCCTCTCGTCACAAGCAACACGCTCGTTTCTGAATCGAAGCTCTAGCTCAATTAGTGGCAAAACGCCAAAGGGGTCGTACCCCCGCCCCACCCGGACACGCAGTGAATTTGTCCTACCCGGGCGAGGGTTAAAGGGAGTGTGTGCCTGCTCACATTGGTCATGTGGAGTTGTTGACACTAGTCTGTAGAACATATTTTTATGATTGTAGACATGTACTTCATTTTGTTTATAACTTCCCAAAAATGTATCTGGTACCTACATTGAAAGTAAGATTGTTCTCCAGGAAAGACTTCAGGAACAAAACCGTTTTTCCGTTCGTTGACACAGTCGAAAATATAATCCATGTGACATCACAGAAGAAAGTGCGACCAGATGGTAATGGCATGCCTGTTGTGTATAGGTACAGTGTAGCGCAAATGTTCTGTCCGTGCAAAAGTTCTGTCCTCCGTCTCTGTCTGTCTGTCGGTGCTGCAAGCAGTGGAATCCAATGTAATTACTATAGCCCTTGCTCCGGTATCGAGGGCGAGGGCATGAATAGTTTCAATAGCACCGACTGCGTGTAGCACCGACAGACAGCACCGATGGACAAAGTTGACATCGAACTAAACGGGTGCGCTTAACCACAGCTTTGTAAGAATATTTCTACGCTAGCTTCCGGCAGACGAAAACAAACATCGCCCCAGGGAAATGGATGGTTTATTCGAATAGCGCACTGAAAGGACTGCTACTAGCCGTTTTCACGAAGGATTTATTCGCCAGGAACATGGACATCGGGTGGTGTCGATGAAGTGGACAGAACATTTACACTGCACAGCAGCGTTCAATGCAGTGCACATGTGCACCATTTCGATTCACCATAAACTCGGGAGGTGTACCGCGTTTGTGACGTACATTCGAAAATGATGTGTTGTACCTACAATATATTTTTTTCATAAAAATTTGCACAGTTCCCGGGTTGTATCACACATTAATAGCAGAATCGTTATCTGCGTATTATGTTTCGTCATTTCAGAGCATTCGATCAAATCTATCAAGGTGGACTATGCATTCCCTTTAAGGTCAATATTGACCCGAGACCCTACCCCGCCGAATTTCCATAGCTAGCACGTCACCAATTCACCAGTCTGTGTACCTACGCGACGGCCGCAGTAAACGGCAAATGAACGTGATGTAGCGTTAACAAACGATGTTGTGGTACGTATATGGGTCAATATTACCGTCACGTCCTCGAATATAAGCAAATGTCGCAATGCGCAGTCCCGTTCCGTTCCGTCCATAGTTGGGAAGAAAAACAAAGAGCCAAGGAGCTCGCGCTGGCTGTCACCTACTGCCATCTAGTGTCAAGGACCCGAAATACGGTTGAAGGACTGTGCCGCTGGCCATACTGGCACCAGAAAATGACTTCCGCCAATGCGATTTGAGGGCAATAATGTTTTCATGAATGAGACTAGACAACGACCTTCTTAATGTGTAACAGTTGTAATTAATAACTAGTTGAGCATACGAACCTAACTGTACAGCAGAATCTCGATAATCTGTTGCAGTGGTAGTACCATTTATCACGTCTCACCTGCGACTGACAAAATAACCCCACGTCTGACCAGTGGCTGCAGTATAATATGGCCAGTGGCTATAGTAGAATCTGACCTGTGACTGTAGTAGAAGGCGACTTCCTCCACGAGGAGGCAGACTGCGATCTCGAAGAGCACCCAGTGGAAGGTGGGCAGCTCGCGGCCCGTGTCGTAGCCGCGCAGCTCCAGCAGCTTGTAGAAGGCCAGCATGCACGGCAGGCCCACCACAGTCTGGTTAAACAGCACCCAGAAAATCGCCTGAGAACAGTTACAATGTTAAGGTCAATGCAAAGACGGCTGAAGGGGACAGCAGAAATGGTAGAGTGGTACCATATATAAGCGGCAGTATCAGTACTACAATGTACAAAAATAAATAATAAATGCAAATAACTATCTTAGCCTGTTCTGGCAAAGTAATACACTGCGAAGGGCATGACTACATAACGACCTTCTTAGATAAGTTTTGCGGAGTAAACGAGTTTACTCCGCAACCCCTGTTGAACAATCACAATCCTATTAACGCATCATCCGCTTATTTAATGCAATGTTACAGGACTAAGCAGCTTAACATACAACCATATACCTTTGCAGCTGCAAGGCGCAACCATATCACCAATGATCTACCGTTAGAAATCCCTTGCAGACGCTTCGCAACATCCACCAAAAGTCATGCAACACAAATTTAACTGACGAGCACGAGAACGTCAAGTTAATGTACACAAGACAGAACCCAGTTACGTTACCAACCGACAACCAGATCACAATACACGCACCCATAACGGTCGACGACTTTCACATATTATCGCTGACAGCACCAATCCCCACCGCCTTGTCCCGTCCCGTCCCGTCCGCGTCCCGTTCCGTTCGCGTTCCGTCCGTCCCGTTCCGTCCCGTTCCGGTCGTGCCGTCCCGTTCCGTCCCGTTCCGTTCCCGTTTCCGTCCCGTTCCCGTCCCGTTCCGTTCGTCCGTTTCGTCCCGTCCCGTCCGTTTCAGTTCCGTCCGTCCGCGTCCCGTTCCGTCCCCGTCCACGCCCGTCCCCGTTTCGTTCCGTTCCGTCCCGTCCCGTCCCCTCCCGTCCCGTTCCGTCTCGTCCGTCCCGTCCCGTCCCGTCCCGTCCCGTCCCGTTCCGTCCCGTCCGTCCCTTCCGTTCCCGTCCCGTCCGTTCCGTCCGTCCGTCCCGTTCCGTCCCGTTCCGTCCCGTCCGTCCCGTTCCGTCCCGTCGTCCCGTCCGTCCCCGTTCCGGTCCCGTTCCGTCCACGTTCCGTCCCGTTTCCCGTCCCGTTCCGTCCCGTTCCGTCCCGTTCGTCCGTTTCCGTCCCGTTCCTCCGTTCCGTCCGTTACCGTCCCGTTCCGTCCCGTTCCGTCCCGTTCCGTCCCGTTCCGTCCCGTTCCTTTCCCGTTCCGTCCCGTTCCGCTCCCTTACCGTCCCTTCCGCCCGTTCCGTCCCGTTCCGTCCCGTTCCGTCCCGTCCCGTTCCTGACCTGCAGCAGCCGGCGTGTGCCCACTGGCTCGTTGGTGCCCGGCTGAGTCTTGTAGCGCCGCAGCGTCTCTGGCTTCAGAGTGACATCCATCAGGATGTACACGATGCCGGCTGACCAGAACACAGCCAGACCCAGCGCTGGGGTACCTGCAGAGGTTCAGAGAGCATCGTCAGTGCGGGCTAGGATACAACATATTACGGGAAGTTTAAGACAGTATAAGATGCCTTCTTCTTACTAGATCTGAAGAAAGGTGGTGTATTTTGTGTGGGACACACGCGATAGTGCATGATAAATGGAAAATGATTCATAAATTCTCATCATGCAAACATTTCGAGCCGAACTCCACCCTAAAAGCACCCCGCTTAACTGCCAATCATTAGGTTTTGGCTCCGCCGTTTAGACTCGGCCGATATTGTTTAACTTCGGCTCCACCGATGGGTTCTTAACAGACATCAGCACTATCGATCCCGCCAGAACTCCGTCGTCCGTCACCACTGTCTGGCCGCCTCACCGGTCCCGCCATATCGATCGCGTGTGGAGCTGCGGAGCTGCGGTGCTGGCCGCTGAACAGAGCCGGACAAATCAGCCTCCACCAGCTACATAGCCAAAACCGCAGGCCAAATCACCCTACAGCCAAACCGCAGGCAAACGCAACGAGGCTCAGCGGAACACGCCACGTTCTGGTGCACGGCTGATGCACGGCTGGTGCACGGCTGGTGCACGGCTGGTGCACGGCTGGTGCACGGCTGGTGCACGGCTGGTGCACGGCTGGTACACGGCTGATGCACGGCTGATGCACGGCTGGTGCACGGCTGATGCACGGCTGGTGCAACGGGTGCTGATGTACCCATCTTGACCAAGCGTAGGCGAGAACAGTACGACAGCAGTGTATAACAATACTGTGCATACCGCTCTCTCCCTCCCACGTGTAACAGCCGTGGGAGAGGTAAAACAACTAGATATACCGCTGCATTAATGCATACTGACATGCATAAATATTAGCGGTAATGAATGTATGGAAGTGAACAAAGAAGAGGCCAGCATCGCAGGCCAGCAACAAAGCATCACTTTGTGGCCCGAGGCGGGATGTACCGTGACCACAGCTAGTCCGATATGCCCGGTGCTTCTGAGAAGTGGCATTACAGAGCTGGTCTAACTGAACGCTGCTAGTGTAGCTCCAGCAGCCGGAGCCGGGTCCGCTGCAGGGCCTTAGCGTGGCGTCATGGACCACTAGCTCCAGCAGCCGGAGCCAGGGTCCGCTGCAGGCCTAGCGTGGCTTCATGGACACTAGCTCCAGCAGCCGAGCCGGTTCCGTTGCAGGCCTTAGCGTGGCTGTCATGGCCCACTAGCTCCAGCAAGCCGGAGTCGGGTCGCTGCAGGCCTTAGCGTGGCTGTCATGGGAGCCACTAGCTCCAGCAGCCGGAGCCGGGTCCGTTGCAGGGCCTTTAGCGGGCTGTCATGGGAGCTCACTAGCTCCAGCAGCCGGAGGGCGGGTTCCGCTGCAGGCCTTAGCGTGGCTGTCATGGGAGCGCACTACTCCAGCAGCGGAGCCGGGTCCGTTGCAGGGCCTAAGGCGTGGCTGTCATGGGAGCACTAGCTGCAGCGCCGGGAGCCGGGGTCCGTTGTACAGGGCATTAGCGTTGGCTTCATGGACCACCTAGCTCCAGCAGCCGAGCCGGTTCTGTGCAGGGCCTTAGCGTGGGCTGTCATGAGCCACTAGCTCCAGCAAGCCGAGCCGGGTCGTTGCAGGCCTTAGGCGTGGCTGTCATGGAGCCACTAGCTCCCAGCAGCCGGAGCCGGGTCCGTTGCAGGGCCCTAAGCGTGGCTGTCATGGAGCCACTCAGCTCCAGCCAGCCGGAGCCGGTCCGACCTGCAGGGCCTTAGCGTGGCTTGTTCGATGGGAGCACACTAGCTCCAGCCAGCCGGAGTCGGGTCCGTGCAGGCCTGCGTGGCTGTCATGGACCACTAGCTCCAGCAAGCCGGAGCCCGGCCGTTGCAGGGCCTTAGCGTGGCTGTCATGGGAGCCACTAGCTCCAGCAGCCGGAGTCGGGTCCGCTGCAGGGCCTTAGCGTGGCTGTCATGTGAGCCGCTAGCTCCAGCAGCCGGAGCCGGGTCCGTTGCAGGGCCTTAGCGTGGCTGTCATGGGAGCCACTACAGACAGCAGACTGTCCGCGTCATGTCTACGGTATAGCCACTGTCCAGTGTCCAGTGTCCATGGTGCACGTCTTCAGCACGAGGCATTATAATCAGGTCAGACATCGAGAGAGAAGAGGATTTTCTGCACCCCGAGGCAGAATGTTAAGCGGAGATGTGCAGAATAAGATAACTCAGCTACTGAGCGCCGATGCTTGCCGGCCTGCCACAAGGTGGACGTGCGATTAAGCCGAATTACTGCAAGCGGTTTCGTAAAGGTCAAAGCTTATACACACTCCGGCTTGACTGACGAACAGCATGTCAGTTGCAGAAGAACATCAGAGTTGAGACGGATCAAGGCCATTGTGAAATATCTTAACCTTGTGATTTCGTGGCATTACTCAATACCCAGGTTACGAAAACGAGTAAATGTTTTAACGAGATGACGAAGTGCTTAAAGCATCCACATTCCGCACACCATACCTTGTTGCGCTATTATGTATTATCTTTCCTTTTCCCCTTTTAGATGACACCATGTCATTTTATGCAGCATACCCCTTATAATTGAAAGGAAGCTAATAGTAAAACCGGTCTCTCGCTGGACCTAAATTTGGTCCCACCGAGCTGGAAACGAGAGCGAGCTGAAATATGTATCAACGGACTATTTATGCTAGCTCCTAAGCATTAGTAAAACTTTTTCTGGAGTACGAGCGGCACATGTGTAAGGCATGCGAATGGAGGGCACCCTCCAGGTCAAACAACACCATTACATCGGACGCATAAATACAGATCGACCGTATGATGACCGTATCCATGATACAGTACCGACAACCTGAGCCGGCGACCAAGTCACCACCCACAGCCGGTCGGAAGCCCCTGACGACTTGAGCCGGGTACCACAGCCAGTACCGACGACCTGAGCCGGGTAACCACAGCCAGTACCGACGACCTGAGCCGGGTACCACAGCCAGTACCGACGACCTGAGCCGGGTACCACAGCCCAGTTTACCGACGACCTGAGCCGGCGCTATCACAGCCAGTACTGACTACCTGAGCCGGTACCACAGCCAGTATACCGACGACCTGAGCCGGGGTACACAGCCAGTTACCGACGACCTGAAGCCGTACCACAGCAGTTACCAAACCTCACCGGGTACCACAGCCCAGATCGACCTGAGCCGGTACCACAAGCCCAGTACCGACGACCTGAGGGCCGGGTACCACCAGCCAGTACCAACCTCAGCCGGGTACCACAGCAGTACCGACCTGAGCGGGTCCACAGCCAGTACCGACGACCTCAGCCGGGTACCACAGCCAGTACCGACGACCTGAGCCGGGTATCACAGCCAGTACTGACGACCTGAGCCGGGTACCACAGCCAGTACCGACGACCTGAGCCGGGTACCACAGCCAGTACCAGACGACCTGAGCCGGGTACCTACAGCCAGTACCGACGACCTCAGCCGGGTACCACAGCCAGTACCGACGATCTGAGCCGGGTACCACAGCCAGTACAGACGACCTCAGCCGGGTACACAGCCAGTACCGACGACCTGAAGCCGGGATACCACAGCCAGTACCGACGACCTGCGGCCGGTACCACAGCCGAGTTACGACGACCTGAGCGGGTACCACAGCCAGTACCGACGATCTGAGGCGGTACCACAGCCAGTACCGACGACCTGAGCGGTAACACAGCTAGTACCGACGACCTGAGCCGGGTACCACAGCCAGACCGACGACCTCAGCCGGGTCACCACAGCCCAGTACCGACGACCTCAGCGGCGTACCACAGCCAGTAACCGACGACCTTGAGGGCCGGGTACCACAGCCAGTACAGATCTGAGCCGGGTACCACAGCCAGTACCGACGACCTGAGCCAGGTACCACAGCCAGTACCGACGACCTGAGCCGGGTATCACAGCCAGTACAGACGACCTCAGTCGGGTACCACAGCCAGTACAGACGACCTCAGACGGCGACAAAGTCGTCACCCACAGCCGGTTGAAACCTTGCTCGATTGACGATAGGTACCCAGTGAACCATCGATCAAACAGAACGACTCTCAACAGTCTAAACTAGCGCTCGTTACAAGCCTCAGCCAGCCGGTTAAGGTCCGATATAATCCGGTTTCATTCAGCCGACTGAAGTCAACAGCGTCACAGTGCTTCCGCCCGCCGGCGCCGGCAGTAGGCTGGCGCTGTGCCAGTCCTAGGTGCAGGGGGCGGCGGATGGGACGGGGGCGGCGGATGGGACCGACCGACGACAGGGCTGCGCACACAGTGCAGCAGCGCAGCGGCGGGATGTCACCGGTCACTGCAGCATGTGGGCCACCGGTCACTGCAGCATGTGGGCCACCGGTCACTGCAGCATTGTGGGCCGGTTCACTTGCAGCATAGTGGCCACCGGGTCACTGCCGAGCATGTGGGCCCACGGTCCACTGCAGCAGTGTGGGCACCGCGTCCACTGCAGCATGTGGGCCACCGGTCACTGCCCAGCATGTGGGCCACGCGTCACTGCAGCATGTGGGCCACGGTCACTGCAGCAGTGGCACGGTCCACTGCAGGCATGTGGCCACCGGTCACTTGCAGCATGTGGGCCACCGGTCACTGCAGCATGTGAGGCCACCGGTCACTGCCAGCATAAGTGGGCCACCGGTCATGCAAGCATGTGGGCCACCGGTCACTGCAGCATAGTGGGCCACCGTCAACTGCAGCATGTGGCGCCACCGGTCACTGCAGCATTGGCCACCGGTCACTGCAGCATGTTGGGCCACGGTCACTGCAGCATGTGGGCCACGGTCACTTGCAGCATGTGGGCCCACCGGTCACTGCCAGCATGTGGCCACCGTTCACTGCAGATAGTGGGCCAAACCCCGCGTCACTTGCAGCATGTGGGCCACCGCGTCACTGCAAGCATAGTGGGCCACCGGTCCACTGCAGCATGTGGGCCACCGGTCACTGCCAGCATTGTTTGGGCCACCGGTCATGGCAGCATGTGGGCCACCGGTCACTGCAGCATGTGGGCCATCCGGTCACTGCAGCATGTGGGCCACGGTCACCTGCCGCATTGTGGGCCACCGGTCACTGCAACATAGTGGCCACCGGTCCACTGCAGCATGTGGGCCACGCGTCACTGCAGCATGTGGGCCACCGGTCCTGCAGCATGTTGGGCCACCGGTCACTGCAGCATGTGGGCCACCGGTACTGCAGCATGTGTGCCACCGGTCACTGCAGCATGTGGGCCACCGCGTCACTGCAGGCATAGTGGGCCACCGGTCACTTGCAGTGCATGTGAGGCCACCGGTCACTGCAGCATAGTGGGCCACCGGTCCACTGCAGGCATGTGGGCCACCGGTCACTGCAGCCATGTGGGCCAAACCGGTCACTGCCAGCATGTGGGCCACCGGTCACTGCGAGCATAGTGGCCACGGTTCCACTGCAGCATGTGGCCACGCGTCACTGCAGCATTTGTGGGCCCACCGGTCACTGCTCAGCATGTGGGCACGGTCACTGCAGCATGTGGGCCCACCGGTCACTGCAGCATGTGGGCCACGGTCACTGCCAGCATGTGGGCCACCGCGTTCACTGCAGCATAGTGGGCCACCGGTCACTGCCAGATGTGGTCCACGGTCACTGCAGCATGTGGGCCACCGGTCACTGCAGCATGTGGCCACCGGTCACTGCAAGCATGTGGCGCCACCGGTCACTGCAGCATGTGGGCCACCGCGTCACTGACAGCATGGGGCCCACCGGTCACTGCCCAGCATGTGGGCACCGGTCACTGCAGCATGTGGGTCACCGGTCACTGCAGCATGTGGGCCACCGGTCACTGCAGCATGTGGGCTCCCGGACAGCTCAGTACGATGGACACCCATGGGCGAGGCTAGGCTAGGCAGCGACACTGCAGGTCACGCGCACTACCGAGGGGGATGATTTCCTCCCCCCTCCGGTAATTCATGAATAGCGGAAAACGCCCGCAGCGCTGCCAAATTTTCCACATCTGTTTGGAAATTAACTACCCACATGGTGCGATTTTTTTAACTCGGTCATGTCAGGTCAGACCACCAGGTCCGAGACCAAGTCAAGTGACCCCACCTCCAACTAAGTTTGCGGTCGTGCCACAGTGGAAGTGATTGCCCAAACGGTTTTACACTTACATGTCATCACGTGATAAGTACCTCCAATTCCTTTATCTCAGATATATTTGATATCGGTGACCTAAGGTCAGGTTAATTTCGTGACCTCCCCATTATAAGGAAATAGGAGAAAGTAGAAACACATATAAATCCAAAGAAAATGGCTAAATTATACCAGTTTTTTTAACTAAATCCATCTCTCTTGTGGCAAATGCAAAGCCCCATGTCACATTTGTGTTCTTTGACCTCAACGAGGTAAATTTATGTGCCCCAAGTTCACGTATGGTTATTGGTTATTATTAAATAACTCATACCAATGGGGTTTTTACCATTGTATTCAGATTGTCGAGAGGAATCAAATGACTAAGAGTTAAAGTTGACCTGGGTTTGTCAGTCATTTTTTATTAGTTTCAACTGGGTCATCCAAGATATCGTTCGATGCGTCTTGACGAGACAAACACAATGGTGTTTGTCTGATGCCGGGTTTTACTCTTTCATTTCATGTCAACAAATATTCCTTAAAAACAATGCTGTTATTTTTAGAATGTTGTAAAATAAATGGCTCCTGGCTACCTAACAATTGATCTTGGGCCCAATTCTGATGAACCTCGGTGATAGCAAATTTAATTATCTTTCGAAAACCTTTTTCGCACGCCATTAGCTCTTTTAGTTATCGAGATACATGCTGTTTTCCTGGGTTATTGTCTTAACATTGTTATCGAGTTATCCTCGAATAATAATATAAAAAAAAAACAGGCTCAGCCACAAAAGAGCAAGCTAGACGTGAAACTGAACACGTTGCAACACACATATGTTCTGTATAACCTTGATCATTGTCAGAATCCGGATCTAAAGGTTAAGTAGCCTGGATCTTGGCACATGCCTGAATTTCATCATTGACAAAAATACATTGTTACGTAACACATAACAGATGTATTCTACATAGCTGAGGGACGTTTCCACATCTGACGCAAACAAATTATTTGATCAACTGACATGCGTTCATGGTGGATAATTGGACTAAAAGCTTCATGTCTTCTTTATTGCTAGCTTTACAGTGCAACTTTGGTCCCTCTTACAGCGAAGCATAGCTGTCCGATGCACGATTCATCCCTCGAGTCGGGTTAAACACGGCCTCGCCGATATCGATCGCCGATATCGATTACCCTTTAACAGCAATGCCACACGATTGAATGGTGATAACATTCAGCGCGGAACGCAGTCTAAAGCCGGCCGCACACTGTCCATTCGGTTGCAATATCGCCGCGACTCCACCAGCGACACGGCTAAAACACAAACACCGCCAAACAAATCGTGTTTCCTAATGCAATTAACTTGGTTGGGAGTTGCGGTACGACACCCAAATGACAAAATTTTGAGGAGCGGACACATCCCTGGGATGTGTCCGCGAGAGAATCGCAGCGACATCGCGGCCGAATGGCCTAGTGTGCGGCTGGCTTTATAGTGACTGCCGGTTGCCTGTAATAACATCCACATCCAGCGATGATGTTGCACCGCCGGCGCAGGAACCACAGGAGTGAAATCCGGTCTCGGTCGAGACTGGAGAGATACGTCAGGAGCCACAGGAGTGAAATCCGGTCTCGGTCGAGACTGGAGAGATACGTCAGGAGCCACAGGAGTGAGATCCGGTCTCAGTCGAGACCTGGAGAGGTACGTCAGGAGCCACAGGAGTGAGATCCGGTCTCAGTCCGAGACTGGAGAGATACGTCAGGAGCCCACAGGAGTGAGATTCCGTCTCAGTCGAGGACTGGCAGAGATACGTCAGGAGCCACAGCGAGTGAGAGCCGGTCTAGTCGAGACTGAGAGGTAGTCAGGAACCACAGGAGTGAGATCCGTCTCAGTCGAGGACTGGAGAGTGATAGTCAGGAAGCCACAGGAGTGAGATCCGGTTCTCAGTCCGAGAATGGGAGGGTACGTCAAAGAACCACAGGAGTGAGATCCCGGTCTCAGTCGAAGACTGAGAGAATACGTCAGAAGCCACAGAGTGAGATCCGCGCTCAGTACGAGACTGGAGAGATACGTCAGAAAGCCCACAGGAGTGAGATCCGGTCTTCCAGCGAGAACTGGAGGCGATACGTCAGGAGGCCCAGGAGTGAGATCCAGGTTCAGTCGAGACTGGAGAGGACGTCAGGAACCACAGGAGTGTGCTGAGCATCCGGTCCTCAGTCGAGACTGGAGAGGGTACGTCAGGAGCCACAGGATGAGATCCGGGTCTCAGTCGAGACTGGAGGCGATACGTTCAGGAGCCACAGGAGTGAGATCCGGTCTCAGTCGAGACTGGAGAGATACGTCAGGAGCCACAGGAGTGAGATCCGGTCTCAGTCGAGAATGGAGAGGTACGTCAAGAACCACAGGAGTGAGATCCGGTCTCAGTCGAGACTGGAGAGATACGTCAGAAGCCACAGGAGTGAGATCCGGTCTCAGTCGAGACTGGAGAGATACGTCAGGAGCCACAGGATGAATCCGGTTCTCAGGTCGAGGACTGGAGGAGATACGTCAGGAGTCACAGGAGTGTTAGATTGGCGTCTCAGTCGAGCACTGGAAGCGATTAACGTCAGGAGCCACAGGGTGAGAGATACGGTCTCAGTCAGGGACTGGAAAGCGATACGTCAGGAAGCCACAGGATGAGGATACGGTCTCAGTCGAGACTGGAGAGATACGTCAGGAGCCACAGGGAGTGCAGATACGGTCTCAGTCGAGGGACTGGAGAGATACGTCAGGAGCCACAGGAGTGAGATCCGGTCTCAGTCGAGACTGGAGAGATACTTCAGAGTCACAGGAGTTGAGATCCGGTCTCAGTCGAGGACTGGAGAGATACGTCAGGGAGCCACAGAGTGAGATCCGGTCCGTCGAAGACTGGAGAGATACGTTCTAGGAACACAGGAGTGAAGATACGGTTCTCATCGAGACTGCGAGAGTTACTCAGGAGCCACAGGAGTGAGATCCGGTCTCAGTCGAGACTTGGAGCTGATACGTCAGAGCCACAGGAGTGAGATCCGCGTCTTTCAGTCGAGAAATGGAGAGATACGTCAGGAAGCCACAGAGTGAGATCCGGCTTCAGTTCGAGGACTGGAGAGATACGTAGGAGCCACAGGAGTGAGATCCGCGTTCTCAGTCGAGACTGGAAGAGATACGTCAGGAGTCAACAGGACGTGAGATCCGGTCTCGGTCGAGACTGGAGAGATACTCAGGAACCACAAGAGTGAGTATTCCGGTCTCAGTCCGAGACTGGAGAGATACGTCATGAGCCACAGGAGTGAGGGCGGTCTCAGGTCGGACTGGAGAGATACGTCAGCGGCACTGTCGCCGTGCCAACAGGTTACTGAATAAGTCTGTTAACTCCGACCTTCACGGCTATTTAGAGCAGAGCCAAGTCGGCACGCGAGTGTCGTCGTACGGCGCAGAAAGGGACAGTGGGCCTAGAGGCACTGGCACGAGACATACGATACAAATATAATCTCAAGCATGTCTTCCAAGAAAAATGACTCTTAACGTCGCTCAAGACGACACAAAAAGCACGTATCGTCACAAAACCTTGAGCTTAATTCGGGTAGCTCTCTGATAGCCCACGGATTTCTCAAGAGCTAGTGTGTTGCTGTGCCGTGTCGGAGACGTTGAGACATCCAGCAAAGACGCGGCGCTAAAAACATCGCTCATCAGCCGGGCAGACGCACATAGCCTAGTAGCACACATTACTTTCACGACGTCGTGACAGCGTTTTCACGACGTAAATACGTCGTATGAACGCTGTCATGACGTTGTCAACGTTGCCATGACGTTGTGACAACGTTTTGTGCTTCTAGGGTATGCAAGGTCAAAATATGACAAAAATACATCGTGCGCAAAAATAGGACATAACAAACACATTTTTGACACGACCAAGAAAATCATTGACAACTATATAGTCAAATTCGGAGACGAAAATCCTCAGTACCAATCACAGTCTGCATTTTCACTGGTATTCCTTACTATAAAAGCACATCCTGCTGAACTTACCGTAAAGCACAATCTTGAACTGGTCACCCTCGAAATAGTCGTACACTCTGTCCCATAGCGCCTGCCACAGGTTACCGGACGTTCCCCAGAACTGCTGCAGGTGCCTGCCAAACAACGTACACATTCAATCGTGTTGGAAAACGATTTATTGGGAGCTCTCGGTTATAATGACGTGCTTAATTGTACGCTGCATTTACTATGGAATGTCAATTTTTCATCTCTTGTAGGTGACCTTTCTCATAATGATTAAACATTGTTTTCTGAGAAAACAACTGACATCAAAGGACGTGACATGCACATTTATAAATAACGTACCAGGGACATTCACTGAGAACACCGTGGGTATGTAACGGGTTTTAATATCAGCAAGTTCTCAATATTCACATGGTTTAGACCGCACGGCGCACAGTACTAGTTCTCAGCTGCTGGTATCAATATTCGGTATAGCCCACATTTCGACAGTTTCACGAGGCAATGGTTTAGGCTTACTGATGTTCAGCATATTTTGCACAACTTCGCATGCCATTATGTTTCAGACTCATCTCATCAACATCGACGACGAAATGATGGGAGACGAGGTAAAACACATCAGACGTAATGTGCGATGAGGTCGAGGCATCACTAACTCACCATGTTATAGAGTTACCGAAGGCGGCGAGTACGATCAGAGCCGAGCCGACCACTACGACGGAGCTCTGTATGGAGCTGACCAGTGACCTGACGGTGCCCTCGGGCGCCGTCTCCGGTCGCTGCTGCAGCGTCGCCTGCATGGTGACCGCTCCACCGCTCCGGGGCCGCGCTCCTGAAAACCGCCACACACACACAGACACCCTGTGAGAGCCCGCCGCCGACCGACCGCGCCACCTCGCAGCACCCCCAGCCGACTGCCGAGCCAGACAGAGACACCCCACCCCGCCCGCTCCGCCTCAGATCACAGCTCGGCAGAGATGCCGGAGCGGCCCGGCTGAGAACCGGCCGCACAGGTAGAGCTGCCGGAATGAAGACCTGTCAGCCCGCGCGGAGCAGCGCAGTGTTGAAATTAGCAGCTCCAGCGAGAGATGACAAGCAGGTGAAATATATTTCATCACTATACCGTGGCGATTAACAACGAAGCGAAAGTGTATTTATAGGTTTACCAGTCAGCACGCGTCCGCTAAGACGGACCTCACAAGCACAGCACTCACACCGTTCTTGGTAATAGCTCGAGCCGGGGCATTGCTCGGCCGTTTTACGAGTGTACTAACCCCGGCCGGGGGCTATTACGTGTCCGGTCGTGGCGGCCATGGCCACCGCCAGCCGCCGGCTCAGGGCGTGGCTCGGACATAGGCCTATCACAGTGCATTGGGCAGCGGGCGCGGCGCAGTGGCCGGCCAGCGGGAGCGGAACGAGAGGGGGTGGTACGTCGGGGAACAGTGGTGGAACCAAGGGGCGATTAACGGGTCATGCTCCCTAAAACGTCTAAAATGAGTAGACGATATAACACATTTGCCAATTTTAAAATACTATTTAAGATACTTTAATGAGGAAGTGTGTTTTGACCCGCGCGTGCCGGGAGGGAGCATTTGGACGCCCCCTATTTTTTCGAGGATAGTGCTAAAACGGCGGGGCGCAGCGCCGCCATTTTTGAGACAGCTGTTGGGACATGAATCACCCACATAATGTGAAATTCCTGACCTCGGAGTATCTCAGGTAAGGTCACCAGGCTAGGTTACGTGACCCCACCTCCAAACAAGTTTGCAGTCGTACCACTATCACAGTTTTTGGCTGATCGGTTTCAAACCTACAGGATTTCATAAGGTCATAGATAGTAGATGACTACAATTTAATCACATATTTGTTATATCTGTGACCGAAGGCCTGTTTATGGTCGTGCCATGGCCACAGACAAACACCGTGGCCTTGGCACGACCACACATATTTTTAACACAAGGTAAGGTCACATAAGGCATGGATTAGAAATACATCCATGCATAAGGTAAGGTCATTTTAAGTGACCTACTGACCTGACCTGAGATGACCTGAAATACAAACTTTTGCAAAATGTGGGTAATTGATGCCTAAATGGTTATGCCATGTTAAATTTCACGGCGCCCTTTTCCCGCTATTCCCGAAAAACCTCAGGGAGGAGGGAATGACCCCCGCCAGGGCGAGGATCAATATGGTCTAATGTATGACAATATAGCTTCATCAGAGGCCTTCTTTAACTGTGGTCGACGCCTTAAAGGCAATCGTATGAAGAGTTTGAAAAATAAACGCACATATCTGCTCAATGGACACAGAAGTCACAGCACAATGCCAAAGTCCACACGGTATCGGTCACCAAGCTTTGAACAGGCGAAGCGGATATCATCAGCGATTTATCTCAGATTAGAACAGCGATGTATGAGGCAGGGTACAAGACACCTACGAGGTGCAGCCTATAGGACGACTGCTGGTGCTTGCTGAATGATGCTGCATTATCAACTCGACATATATTCAGTAAAGACGACACGAAACTGGATGGAGCGGAGCATAGTATCAACTGACGAAACATATTAAAGAAATACCATCAAACATTTTATATTTAGGTTAAATCAGTCACCAACACTGCTATACCACCACGTGATTACCCATTTCAACCTAACACCTAACTATAGGTGTTAGGTTGAAATGGGTATATAGTCAAGTTCTTTGGGTTCGGTAGGCACTACTACTCGGCTATCTTGCCTGCTGAATCTCGAACCAAATTCCCTTACTATTGTGGCGATGGACAATTAAGAAACAGTACGTCTCTACGAACCAGATTCTGCGGCTGGCCAGTCTCGTGTCCGACAGGGCCGTCACGCCGCGGTCGACCCAGATTAAACGCAAGAGCGTGTCGCCGCTAACAAGACCCCCGTTATCGCTTGCAAGATTACAGCGGCGTGTATCTGGCCCTGCGCAGTGTAACCGCCTTGCGTCCTCATTCTTCCCGGTATATAACCTGCGTGCACCCTTCTGTAATACACATTCTATCTTAGGCTACGCTACTGTGTGCATCGAACCACCACGCCGGACGAGCTCAGAATGCTCTCAGACACTAATACAGGTGGCGGCTATCCTTTTCAAGCAAAAAAAAAAGAAAGAAAAAAAGGCGGAGAGTGATGTGACCTAATGTGACTGAACATCCATATCCTTATTTAACTATCTGATACATAACGATCAGGTCACATGGGCATGAAGGGCACTCCTGCCTACCTATTAAAGGAAATAGTTCACCTTCAACATGGGTTTTGAACTGAGATAGCAGAGTTTTGTAGACCCATGTTGAAAAAACCGTAACGCAAGTCGGCTGAAAGGGCTCTCCAAGACCGAATATATTTGACTTTTCGTCGAAGGACTTTGTGGGCCTCACACACCCTGGACAGAGGCTACAGTCATCTTACGCGACTATACATCTGATCTGATCGACTGAGCCACGTTTTGACGGTTGCGGACTGAGAAACGCAGTATGTTTGATGAATTAATCATTTACTGTCCTTCTGTCTGAATCGGCGCGATGTATATGCTATTTTGACATTGAAAAAGGAAGCTTGTATTTAAAAATTAATTAAATTGTGTTTGAAAAAAACTAAACAATCCAAGGTGAAACTATTTCCTTTAATTGGTAGGGTAATAAACAAATACTTCACTGGTGTCAGCCACGATATCTCACTTTATGTGTTGTGAGCTATCTCGGATCTCATAGCAGCATGCCCTGACATTGCGTCCGTCAACTGGCCACGGTTGCGCTCATGCAAGCGCGGCCAGCTCTTTGGTCGGGTGGAGTTTCATGCGACAGTGGAGATCGGAAGCTGCATGAGCGATATGGGAATACAACGTAGTAGTAGTCCACAAATGTATGACACAAATAGCTTTAACCAAAAACGAAAGATGCTAAAATAGGTGCCTTACAAGTGTGATATGTGATGAGAAATGGTAATGCAACAGATGGGACCTAGGCCCCAGATGTTGCCCGCGTTGTCGGATTATGTCATCTGAACTCGCTGAACCCGCGACGAGACACGAACAATCCAGCCTATCGAAACCAGGTTTGTTATTTCTAAGATACCAGCAGGCGTCCACATGGAACGGTTCAACATTCCGCTGACCAACGACTGAATGATAGCTAGGGTTTGAAGCCGTATAACGTAAGCAGAACAGATCCCTCCTGAAAAAAAAACGAACGGCATGCTCTGTGAACGCTTTGCTCTTAATTGTACGGTCTGCAGGAAGCACTATATCTTCAGCACCATATCTGACAAAAAGCTGGCGTAGAAATGTCCTGCGATGCGCGTGACGTGAGAACACCGAACGATGCGACCCAGTAGCTGTCCCTGTCGAGAACCGGAAACGCTCGATCGAAATACACTGGTTCTTTATCCCCTTGCCCCCCGCTGTGTTGTCTTGTGCTATTTTCAACGACGATTTGGTCGAGACTACGAGGGTTATATCAAACGAATCAGCAGTTCGCATCATGATCGTATTGGGCGCTAGCAATTGACTGCGTGCGCCTGCCTACATCCGGAGGCCCATTAAAGCATGTATGTACATATCTGGTACCTACCTAGGTAGGTACAATGTACATTGTACATGTTCCCTTAAATCAGTCGTTCATGTAAACAGAAGTGAAATTAGATAAGTCTAGGAAAGATACTTATTAAACTACCAGGGCAGATACTCATTTAACTACCAGGGCAGATACTTATTAAACCGACTGTACATACACGGAAGCTACAAACGTTATGTATTTGTTTTGACCTTGAGTTCGATGTACAGATAGCGATCCAGTACAGCCACAGCCAATGCCGATTCGCAGTGTAAATATACAATATACCCACATGGTACGTTCATCTCAATGCCACGACGATATGCTTGTATGGCTAGAGGCTGAACAATGTACAATGTAGCAGGACATTTCAGAAACATATCAAGAATATACATAAATGTCGCGGAATTCACGGAAGACTCATTGGAATATTAAACTGTGAACAAGTTCGGTTCTGGAGGCCTGGCCATTTACAAAACGACCAACATCTACTGACACTAAGTAATGCATTGGGGTTTGTTTCTACGCACAAGTCTCGAATGAAACAGTCCCACGCAACTTTCCAATAAAAATAAACTTGGCAATAATACAAAACAAGAAAGCATCGTTAAATACATACCACATAAACGTTTAATAAACACGACAACGCGTTTGAGACACCGTCACCATCAAATCACATTACATCTCCAGTAGGGTCAATACTCCCATTTTTTCAAACCATCTTGAAAACAACAGCTATACCATATCGTAACATCTAGCAACTTACTCAAAGACACCCAAAAGCCCGTCTTTGTCATTATTTGAGACACTTGTGACCCAGATTCGACCTGCCGTGGAAAGCCCACATCACACACGGTGGAGAACGGAAGACACCACCTTGGTCCCACACCACACCACACACCGCACCGCACTGCGTACCACTGCTACGAGTACAGCGCCACACCGCACAACACTGCAGCGTACCCCCCCTCCCCCCACACACATCACCGCTCACTTCTCATCATCACTGGCCTCAATGAGCGGTTTGGCCAGTTCCGGGTCGGAGGCGGGGCTGTCTCGGACCGCCGCCGGGGGCCGCTTTTCCGGGAACTGCGGCAACTGGCGCGGCAGCCAGGCCACCATCAGCGACGCCACCATGTTGATCACTACCAAGACGGCGACGGCCGGCGCCATCTTGGTGTCTGCAAAGAGAAACACGCTGCCGACCGCCGCCAGCGAGCGCGCGCCGCCGTGGGCGCTCGCGGCGCATCGGACCTCCTGCACGTGGATGCTGAAGATGGCGAGCAGCACGCCCGAGATGCCCGACACAAGACAGCCGACCACGAAATCGGCCTGGCTCTTGTACGGGAAGTCGAGCACGAGGAACGCCTCCTCGAGGTAGAGGCTGGAGGGCGCGAGGACAATGACGCTGACGAGGTAGCTGTAGTAGAGTCGGTCGATATCCGAGTAGCGCGCGTCGGCGATGCGACCGTGGAGGGTGTGCACGGTGCAGCAGACGACGTGCGTCATCAGCCAAAAGTACGGCGAGTCCTTGAACGTCATGTCCAGGTCGAGCAGGATGATCACCATGGCGGTGAGGATGAGGAAGGCGGAGCCGACCAGCGAGACGGCCGAGGCGGCCTTGAAGCGCGGCGCATGGTCCAGGATATACACCAGCGCAGACGTCACGTTCTGCACAGCCAGGAAGATGGGAACAGAGATCTCCGCCAGCGCCTTGGACGCGGCCACTACAGACCCAGTGAAGAACAGGAAGTTGGGCAGCAGCGAGAGGAAGCCGGGCTTGTCCAGGCCGTACAGCCGCTCCTGCTTGTTGCACAGCGTCACCAGCTTGATGAAGACGAGGCCGAACAGCGTCTGCCAGCCTTGGAAGATGGTCGGGTACGTGAAGTGCAGCGTGGTGAGCACATACTTATTGCTGTAGACCGAGCCGCAGAAGAACACGAAGAACACGGCCAGGTCAAGGTACTGCCGGCCCGTCTGGAGCATGGCTGCTCGCGAGCGCGCGCGCGCCGCAGTCGGCTGTAACAGACACGCGCTGACGATCAGCCACCGGGACCACTGAGCACCACCACCACACTGGGCAGAGCTGCACCAGTCACCACCGCACACCGCACCAGTCACCACCGCACACCGCACCAGCCACCAGCCAGGCGCAGTCTGTACAGGGGCCGGTCGACCGTCACTGTACGTAAGCGACCTTCGGCATACAGTCTAAACATGTCAGAGAATGTCCACATGGGCACGGCAGGCGTCTGTTTTAGACTCGGTTATGACGTCGGGTACATTGCGGACGATTGTAGAGTGAGTTTGACACAGAGTCAGAAACCGTTACCGACTAGCAGGGACTCCGGACTCGTCTGTAAGTTGCGACTGCGCTTCTGATGGGATATGTTATACGATGTAGACATGTGAAGAACGTTAAGTCTTCGTTTGATTTTAGTTGAGTTGCGCGTTTTGCCTGGACGGAAGGAGATAGGGTAAAAAGCAGCGCATATTGACAGCGCAGTACACAGCACAGACGAGCCGCTGGTTAAAATAGCACACCGTATTTACATAACTATTTTGATGGTTTATTGGGGTTTTCGGGCGCGCCGACAAATAAGGTCAATTTGCGACCATTACAGAACTATCAACTGAGATGGATTTACAGCTTACACAGACGGAACGTAATCAATCCAGATGTATCAATAATGCTGCTCCTTTCAATTACCAAGTACAAATATTCTCGCGAGCATCGACAGTGAAAGCGCTCCCCTTTGACCCGACCCCTTTCGGGTCGGGTCGGGTCGCTCATAATCAGATTTTTCCCATATGCCACGTAAAGACGAGCGAGCGCTTCGCGCTCGCTCGTAATAACCAGTAAGACGCCTTCAACGGCGAAGGACGAGCGAGTCCGAATGAATCCGCGTCAATTTATCACCCGCCAACGGAGGTTCGTTTTGTGCAAGATAAGTTTTGCAGCGTTATTTTTAATTTGCAATTATAAGCTTCATGTTTGTAGGCAAAAATTCATTTTCGTGGTATCAGATGGATTTGATTGCGCTTTAACAGCTGCATCTTTTTATCGTTGTTTAGCACCTTTGGTTGGAAGCTACGAACGGTATAATGAAGGAAAAATCTTATAAAATCGGCAATTGGTAAATATTAACAGAACGGAATTTTAAACAGCAAATACTGCATTAAAACCTAAATTTGTGCATGCCATTTTAGAGAGGGTACATTGGTCTACACATTGGTGTTGGTTTTATCGCTTTCCGTCCCCTAGGTGCCAAGCACTGCTTTATAATCGTGAAGGTCAATGCAACCATTATTTTCGCTTGTATAGCAGTAAAATTTGCACCGTGCCACGCACCGCCGATCGACACATAGTGCATACGCCGGACGGATCGTTTCCTCTAGCACATCTGGTGTTTGGCCTGTGTCCTTTGCGACTTTTGGCTGCCGAGATATAGGTCTGGTATTGCACGTTGTTTTTGTAGGTAAAATACCGTGGACGGAACAGGGGTGTCGAGCGCACGTGCAATGTAACCCAGAGTTTTTGACCTGTGCAACATTAGCCAAGTGGTGGGGTCTCAAACCACAACACCAAAATCTGGCACAATCGGCCCCAAGCCGTTGCCCCCGGGAGTTTTTGCGACAAACAGACTTTCAACAGAATCTAACACCCCCTCCGCGGCACGCCTTAAAGTGTCTCCACGGGTCCCGGGTCGCTCATAATCAGATTTTTTTTCACCAATATACCGTACGTAAATATATAGCGAGCGCTTCGCGCTTCGCTCGTATAAGGATATTTTAGAGGAGGCAGATGACATCACTGTGTATTGTCTCGTCGAGCCGCGTCGCCCCATATGCAGCATGATCTACCTGGGTCACCAAATGACCTTTACTTTAGGTCAAATTTTGAAGTTGACCTAACCAGGTCACTATTAATATGTTTCAAATCATCTTGACAAAAACCGATGGTTTTAAAGTCATTGCTTTATCTTAAGTAGGTCAAAATAAATTAGAAAAAAACCAAAACGGCAATTTTTTAACTTTTGATGACCTCTGGAGCCTAACCTATTAATCTGAGCAAAAATTTGAGAACATTTTGGTAATTGCATTTTCAAACTTTTAATAGCTAATTTCTGTTTGTTCCTAGCTATCATAGTTTCTGATATATCTGGGGGTTTCTGAAACAACATCCTCAAATTGGAAAATCTGACCTTTGATGATCTCTGGTGACCTCAATATTGACCTGACATAAACAAGACCAATGCATTTATGATAGGGCTTATCTCAAGCTATCTCACACTGTTTTTTGCTTGTCACTATGTTGCATGGTTTTCAAGATCTAAGGGGGGTGGGGGTGGTGGTGGCTGAAATCCCCAGGTCTTTTGTGTTTGGCACAGACCCTGGCCTTGTGAGTGCAAAAAAATATATCAAAATACTCAGACTGCAAAGTATTGCATTTTCCCCAGTGGCGTTATCTCAGCCAGCTTGAGCTTGAGCTGTACTGCCCAACATTTGATCAGCCCTGTTACACTACCTACAGCATGTTCAGTGATTGCAGCTTCATCAATTCTGAGAAGGCCACATTGGTGAAATATTAGTTAATATACCTATCTTCCTTTGTAATTTTCAAACTTTTTTACTCTAACATGAGCAAATGCTATGTAAACACAAATTATAAATCTACAACATGGTGTATGGAAGTGTGACACTTGCTCTGATAATACCAAATACTTTGCAATATCCTAAATTGAAATCCTAATGTAATATCTTGTATCTTGAAATATTTAGAATACAATTAGTATTACAAAGCCAGGCACTATTGCTGTAAAAAGGTGTGTTATGCACAATAGCACCCACGTCCATACAGATTCATAACATAACACTTCATTCAATGATTCAGTAGCAGATGATTTAGATCAACATAAAAACCGTTTGGATGAAACTGGAATTGTTTACCAATCACAATTGCTGATGCCATGGTACCTATAATTTGATTCAATCAACACAAAAATACATAATACACCTTGACCTGCCTGTTTGGTGTGGTCACCAGCATGCGATTCCAAAGCCGTATATAGATTCCAAGGGCGATTCCAGATTCCAGAAGCACAGTATTCTATGACCGTGTTCCGGGAATAAGTGCATATGTATTATAATTCACGTTATATTTTAGTGCATTTCAATAATGTTTCAGTTTCCACACATATCAACGTGAACTTCAAAATATTCAAGGTTAGCAGATTCAACGCTAGCAGATGAAAATGATGAAAAAAGTTCTCGATGTTCTTGCGTATGATACGTTTTGGAAATATATTCGTTTTGTTCCATCTGATCTGGAAAAAATAGATAAACTTTTTGTTATTTTAATATTTGTAACCAAGTTTTATGTAAATAAACTTGTTCGGTTATGATAGTAATTCAATCATAAAGTTGTAAATATACGTCATATATAAAATTACTTTTTGTTGCGTTACAAATGTGCCACGTGCGTCATATTTCATAAAATGGCACGCGCTTCTGCTTCCGTGCCGTGTCATTTCTCGCGTCATCCTTATCGTTATCGTCGGTTCTCATCAATCAATTTCCTTCCGTGGTGTAGTAGGCTGGTGGCCTTTTCTGTGCTTTTTATTTATTCTGGTGGGATACGACAAGTTCAGGTAGGTCTCAACTTCTTTGGTTAGGTTCTTAAGGTTCCGTTTTAAAGCTTTTTAGTTTAACTTTGGTTCATTGCTTTGCAAGTTGCGGTAGGAACTCTATTCCTTCCGGTTCCTGATCCTGATCCTGATCCAGTTTGCGAATAATAAACTGATCACAACCACCGTCATACATTAAATTTCCTGTTTCCATTATACTCTTGTGATGGGTTGGAAATTAATGGATCAAAATAAAGTTCCATGTCATGAAATAATTACTTGATTTTGATAACTTTGGATTTTTAAATATCTGAGGAAAAGTTCATGATCATGGCATTGCGTCTCTTAATTTTGAATGAAATTAAGTATTAAATTGATAATTATTTCTTGGTTTTCAGTTGTACTTCTTGCTGAACTAGCTCAGTTGACAGCTACAGCCATGATTGTAAATGTTTCATTTCAAATTTTGTGTGTTTTTCAATGCCTTAGGCCTCTTAGGAGACCCTATGCAGCTACGTGCTGCAGATTTACTAATTTAGAAGGTGAATTACTGAACTTGTGCTGTCACATGATCACATGGTGTCTTGTGAACATTGATTTTAACAAATTGAAATACAAAATTACAAATTGCATTTTGAATGCTATATTAAAATGCTGAATCACCCCAACTTCTCAACGGATACACTGCCATCACTCATGTACAGGACTGCAGAGTTGGAGTCCAGTTTGCATCGATGAGTCGATGAGTTGGTCAATCAGGGATTTGGGTCAGTCAGCAAATTTGTGCCGGCTCTGACTCGGGACTCCGGCTGTCAGTCATAGGCAGCACATAGGTAAAATATTTTTCAGGTGCATTTTAGTGAACCACTGGTGTGAAAACACAAAGTTATGCCCCTTTGACCTTGCTTACTCTGATTTCCTTGCCATTTCATGATCTCCAGTCATGCTAACACTTGTTTCAATCGTGTAACACAGTGGGCAAAATCAAACCTATGGTGTATTGTCAGATGCAGATTGAAAATGCCACCCCAAGGAATCTAAGCAACAATCATGATGAATCAAGTTGCAGAAAAACTGGTCAAAAGTGATGTAAAGCTTGCTCAGGCAAGTTAAATATGCAACTCATGAACTATTTATTCATTTATTAGTTAATATCCATGTTTTTGATGGGGTTATCACAATACAACTTCTCTTTTTTGGACTTCTGGGATCTCAAAATATAATGTTATTTTCAGCCTATTTTGATCTTTTTCATTTAACTACTACATTTTCAAATAAATGAGATCCAATTTTGAAACTGGTAATCTCTCTGCAGTAAGTCACTTTTTGTGCCTATTGTCAATATGCTTCAGCTATATTTAAGTCCAGGGTGGATTTCAGAGTCAGAGTCAGAGTCAACTCCAGAGGATCAGAGTCAGAGTTACCTTAAAACTGTTCAACCCTGCAGCCCTGCTCATGTATATTTAATTTTGTTTTCAATTTGCCTGTCTCATGTCACACTGCACAACTTAACCCTCACCAGTGCAGGGGATGATGCCATCCCCTCAGTTTCTCAGTAATAGCTTACCTACATATTTATCAACTGATTGTGATGAAACTTGCAGTACCTACCATACTTTTGAACAATTTGACACATACTCAATTTCACACATACTCACTCAGGTTCACACACATACTCAATTTCAAACTTTTACCCCACATGACCCATGACCTATAACCTGTTATGAGAAACAGGTTATATGTTTAGGTGTTACTGTCATGTTAGGTGCAACTGCCATCCTGTAATATCTATCAATGCTTGTAACTTGTCCAGCATTCTGAGTGTTTGTTGTTCAGGAGCATATGCACAGGTGTTAACAGGGGACATTTATGGTTTCAACTGAGATCGTGACCTCAGTTGACCCTTTTCAGAGGTCAACTGAGGTCACTGATCTCTGACAATCTGATATTACTTTTTGGGCCTCTGACAGTTTCTGGGACATTTTTTTATGCTGATTTTCAAGTTGGCATCTATTTTATATAATTATATTTTCCACTACGGTGGTCATACATGCTCTTTCACAGGTCAACTGAGATCACTAACCTCTAATGACCAGAGATGACCTTTTTGGATTCTTGTCTAGGATTTTTTGTGATGCTGATTTCAAATTTGACACCCATTTTGCATAATTGTATATTCATTTACGATTCTAGCTAGATTATAATTCATTTTCTATGCATACACAATTTTGATGACATTCAGGTCATTGGCATGACCTCAGATGTCACATAATGACCCAGGACCTTAAAATCGGGTATCAAAGGCTTTCTTTCATCGCAAGCAACACGCTCGTTTTTGTAATCGAAGCGCTCTAGCTCAATCAGGAGCGAAACGCCATGGGGAAGGGTTCGTAACCACCCCTCCGCCCCTGCATGGCCACGTAGGTATTGGACTCCGCACTGGCGAGGTTTAATGCAGCATTCAATCCTGCAGCGACTGCCTTTGCTTTTTACCAAGATGAACCGCAGCAGTGTGACATGGTACCTTTCACCCGATTCCCACTTGCCCTTACCCCACTGGCTGTGACTGCTGACAGACTGACGGCGGCCCACAGCAGGGTCTGTGAGCAGGATCTCTAACCAAAATGTTCTCCTAATTGTTATGCTTGTATACCACCATGAGGTCCAAAATATATCAATGTGTTTCAGTTTATGTGTAAAATGCACTTAACACGCACCCTGGAGGGCCTTTGAGAATTACACGCTCTGGAAGGGGGTGATTTCGCCCCTCCCTATGATCTCGAAAACCACGCAACGTAGCGACAAGCGGAAAACGGCGTTAGATAGCTCTAGACAAGCTCCATCGATTTTTTTTTTTAGGTCAGGTCAACATTAAGTTCACCAGAGTTCATCAAAGGTCAGATTTGCCAGATTTAGGACCGCGTCCCAGATACCCCGAATTATCTCGGGAACTACGATAGCTAGGAACAAACGAAAAATCGAAAGCTCTTGCAATTTGCAATCGACACCATGTCATCAAATTTGAGCTCAGATAAATAGTTATGCGCCAGGGTTCATCGAAGTTCAAGAACGCTATTTTTGGCAAAATTGTTTTTCACAAATAACCTTTTAAGCAATAAAGATAAAGCAATGCGTTTGACATCATCATGTTTGTCTCGTCAAGGCGCTTCAAGTCATATTCATGTTCACCAGGTTAGGTTAACTGAGAAATTTGAGCTTCAGTAAAGGTCAAGTGGTGACCCCAAGTAGGTCAAGTTGCATATTTTGAGACGTGCCTCGACAAGACAAACATTGGTATCGTTTTCACTTCTATATCTTCAATTCTGTCAAGAGTTATTGACAAACAGTGTTGGTGGTCACGCAATTGACCCTGACCTTAGGTCACCGATATCAGAAATATAATATATACAAATTGTAGGGATCTATGACCTTATGATATCCTGCAACTTTGAAATCGATCGTACCAAAACTGCGGCTGCATACGACCGCAAACGTTTTGGAGGTGAGTTCATCACGTGACCTGGTCTGGTGACCTGACCTGATGACTTGAGACAAAGAATGTTAAATAATGTGGGTAGCTAATTTTAATTTTTCTGCTATTCTCGAGAGCGAGAAAAAATGGAGGGGTGGGCGGATTTCACCCCCCCCCCTATCCAGGGGGAATGTTTAAAGGAATGTTTCACCTTTTGAAATTGTCAAATATACCCCGGTTGTAATACAAAATATGGAATAATTGCTGATGAACACCATTATGATAATTGTTTCTCGAAATGCCACTTAACTTTATATAGAAATATGGTTTTTAACATTTGGGATAATAACGCCATTATTGAGCTATTTTGAGCCATGGAGAACACCTTTATGCTGCCAAATGACATATGGCACATCTTCAAACATTTATGGCGTCTTACATTCACACTATGGCGCATTGTTTATATCGCACTCGCAGTACGTTGTTAACATTCTGAATTCAGCCAAGTTTAGATAAATACAGGTCCGGGATCCCAGGACCAACAATCTTTGAAGTGGCTGTCAGCCACTCAGCGGCGGCACTTACATCGACCCCATTTGGCAAATTCGAAACTAAATTCCTTGAAAATGGACAAGTTTTTTTTGGGGAAAGTGATCTTCTTTAAGGCCTGATCACTTTCCCAAAAACTAGTGTCTAGTTCTGGGCAAGATTCCTGATTCTCTCAAAGTTAACTAAACCTTTTGCAGGGCAATTTCCTTTGATGGCTATCTCGTGTTAAATTTGTGCACTTAATAGTTCTAAAAAAGCATTACAGCTTTCATCTCTTTGCATTTGTTGCCACTGTGGGCTGATTTCCCCATTTGGCTACCCACTGAACCAGAGACTATCATGGGTGCCCAAAGCCCAAGCCCAGTCCAGCCGAAGCCCATGAACACTAAGCCCAGACCCAGACCAGACTCATTCAAATTCATAATATTGATACCCATACCCATTGGGGCCCATTCAGATAAGGCAGGTAATCATTTTCACGAAATTTGCAACCATTATCCTAGCATGTTGACTTTCATACTATGAACGAGAAATAATTGCAGGCATCTGTGCGTTGCTGTTGATTTGGACATATCGAACACTTAGCGGTCAACATTGTCATATTGGATCAGACTTCGAATCAGTCATGATTTAACAATCTTAATGCCATATTACTTACCACCATTTATTGTTGTCATATAATTGCCAAAGTCTATTGTTTAAGTGTCCTATATATTTTTTTTTTAAATGTCTGGCTAAACATCTGGTTGTCAAGTAAAAAAGAACGGTTCGCGACATTGTTCTAAAATTGTCATACCCATGCCCGCCCAGTACCCATGAGAAGTAAAAAATGCATACCCAACCCAGACAATCGCAATAATTGAGTGGGCACCCATGGGTGCACCCAGCCCATGATAGTCCCTGCACTGAACCCTGTTGCGCCTTCTTCAGTGACGGAATGACCCTGCCCTACCGCAGGTGCTCTGTCAGCTGGTGACCATCTTTGGCGCGTCAGCGGAGCTCGTCGCGCGCAGCAGCAATGCCGGGCGAGGTGGCAGCAGCGGACGCCGGCAGCGGCCCAGTGGCAAATGGAGAGCCGGCCGCCGACGCAGGCGAACGGCCAGCGCCGCAGTCCTACTTCGAAATCTGCAAGGGTCTCATGCTCCGCGCCGTCGTCATCTTCTTCATATCGTCCATGTTCAGGTGAGGGAAATGGACAGGGATTGTGGAGCAGTGGAGCAGCTGCCAGGCCAGTTTTCAGACCAGTGTCTGCATTCACGTTCTCTGCCGCTGAGCAGCTCGCTTTGTGCTTACTGTCGAGTATACCCTCTTATCGTCGTTGTTTTTATGTCACATTGAACAAGCATATGTGTATATACAGATTAGCATTGCTTGCTGACATGAATGCCTTGTGAGCGTGACACCTGTGACTCATCAGCCACACTTTGTTAATATTACAGCAAAGTGAGATAGTGCGTCGTCGCTGTCTGTGACCAGTTCTTTGCTCGGTGTGAGTTTGTTTCGTTCCCCACAAGTATTCTCTCTTACTGGTGCTGTTTCCCCTCTGTTACAGGCGTACCCCTCCTCAGCCAACTACTGGCCCCGGGGGAAAGGCGGTGGCGACCTCCATGTATGCCACCAACTTGTTTGAAAATGGAACGTTCATGGTAAGGGCGTGCTACGATTTTTACTTGAGATGATTATGTCAATGATGCTGAGTTGAAGATCTTTTTCACTTAGATGATTTATTTTGATAATTATGGACTCGGTATATTGCAACTTATCTGGAACAGTAACGGGCTTTTTATTTTAACTAGCTGAGCAATATTTTCGCGTTGTTTATTGGTTTGAATTATTCTCGTGATGGCAGTTTTTGTATTCTGTGGTGAGGCTGCTTAGTAGTTTGATGTTCGCTGTTTCTGGGATCATACCTACATATTACCTTGGATATGTTACGAACTTATGTTACATAATACAACATCAGAGCATTTCAGCTGTGGCATAATTATAAATGACTATTCCTAACATAGGTACAAAATATCGGTGCTACACTATAGCGTAAAACGCGCTGCCGCCCTCGGTGAACGCCGCTGCGCCCTCGGTGATCGACGCCCCCAGCATCAAACGCTTCAAGGCTAGAACTGGACAGGACATTGGGTACATGAGATGTAACTATCCACATTAACGACTGAAGTAATGAATCCTTGCTAAGAGCTCTGAATCGCCGATCCGTGAGCCAAGTTGGCCTTCTTAATTCCGTACTATATAAGTATAAGTATAAGAAAAGAGTGATGAACAACCTGTTGCTTAGGCATTGTAGGGAAAATCAGTTAGCATTAAGATCCATTTGGCTTATAATCAGTATGCCACTCTGTGCTGACCGTTCCGCTCCGCTGGCGATTACAGGTTGGAGTGGTTAGGGTGTGCAAGCCAGTGATAAGCAGTTAGGGCTTGATTAACACGTACTATCCGTGGCACGCCCGTCGCTACTATAATACGTTTTGGTACCCGTCATAGGCACCCGAGTCGCCTGGATGGGGTCTCTATTTCCTGGATGGAAAGTACCTACCGGAAAAGGATCCCTCCCCGCCCCCCCCCCCACTCCTCCCGCCCAACCAGCCCTGTCCTATGGAACGCACCCACTTATTCGCTGGATCTCCGGGTTGGAGGTATCCGCACCAACTCAAACGTGGAATTAAATGGACGTTGAGAAAGACAGGCAGACAGGCAGACAGCAACAGAGGCAGACAGGCAGACAGGAGACAGGCCAGACAGGGCAGACAGAAGGCAGGACAGGCAGACAGCAGCAGACAGGCAGACAGGCAGACAGGACAGGCAGACAGGCAGACAGGCAGACAGTGCAGGACAGGCAGACAGCAGACAGGCAGACAGGCAGACAGGCAAAGACAGGCAGACAGCAGACAGGCAGACAGGCAGAGCAGGCAGACAGGCAGACAGGCAGACAAGACACAGGAGACAGGCAGACAGGCAGACAGGCAGGACAGGCAGAACAGGCAGACCAAGGCAGACAGACAGGCAAGACAGGACAGACAGGCAGACAGGAAGACAGGCAGGCAGACAGGCAGACAGGCAGACAGGCAGACAGGCAGACAGGCAGACAGACAGGCAGACAGGCAGACAGGCAGGCAGACAGGCAGACAGGCAGACAGACTTTAAATAGTAAGTTAGATTCATAGAATATGACAACCCAAGGGTTTCGCGTTCTGTATCCTGCTTACCGGATACGGTCATTTTAGAAGGCCACTTGGCCTGTTGGGTCCCGATCTCATCGAGCTCCAGGACATGAGGACCACCATTAATCCTAGTCTGGGAAGACACCACCCCAGCGTTTATCTAGGCGATTCTTGAACTGGTTGAGCGAGCCTTAGAGGACAACAGAAGGAGGAGTCGCGCTCCAGTCGTAGATGGCGGCTGATATCCAGTCGTCGACTGCAAGACCGTCTCTTTTGCTATTTCTACTTGATAGGGCGCTAGCTGAAGCGTATGTGCCCTTTCTTGGAGCATAGCTTTCGTCGGCTCTTTTGAGTTCTCACAAAACGTAATTGCTCTTAGCTTGGCATGTCCGCGTTATCAGCGTGATGCGTCGGTGTATACAGCTCACACTTTTGCGAACTCTCCAGTCGCGCCACAGCAGGCGTCGGCATCCTGCTAAGCATACTTTTCATCATGTATGCGTGGACGAGAGCGAGCATAAATTGTGGAGCGCGCGGTGACAGGCTCGTGACTGGAATGTAATACAACTGATTTCCGTTAGCGGCCCCTAGTGATGAAAACAAACTGTTTTAATGTGTTCATGTTATGCTATGTTAGTTGGGAATACCTGGTTCCCTTGTTTACAACTTGCCGGTTCGTGTAGGTATTGTAATTATTAGCTGATCACTTTACTCGGACCAAAACATTTTATCTTCATCACACCCTGTGGTTACAGAAATACTAGGTGTCTAGCCACTTTTTTGAAGATGCAAGAATGTTGAAGTGAAAATAAGGACATGACAATTTACCAATACCTCGAAAATAATATCGGAATTATCACTGAAGTGCTATCAGATTCCTGAGCTGTCAGGGCGTTATAGCTTTTGGGTAATCGTATAATCGCTTAGCTGTAATAGTGAAGGACAGCCCCCATAACAAAACTTTGGTGATGGTCCTATCATAATATTGGCAGGTTTCGTGGAATAATCGAGGACAGCTTACGAGAAGTAAAAGTGACAAATATGCATTTAATGTGTTTTTAAAGTTTGAATTTCGTGGTCCGTAAATTATTGGTTCTCAGGGCTGCTAATGTATACTAATAAAGCACCTTTTGGGGGGCGATGACCGAGCGGGCGCGCTCTGGTAAAACTAAAACCGGTTTGAAATATGACACGGAACGAGAGCACACGTACGCTTTGACTGTGTCCCAATGATGAGTAAAACGTCCAGTAATTGTACTGTGGTTATTCCCTGGTATGCTTACGTTGAACTGAATCGGACAGGTAGTTTCAGGGATGTCAAATAGTGATCCGCACAAGGGCAGTGCACACGTGAATAGTGACTCAAAAGTTCCGCCAAGTGCAAACCTCCCAACAGCCCTTCCTTAGCATGTATGCAAACTGTTACCTCGATCTACTCTGGGCGGCATGTGACCTTTGTTGCCGGCCCGCCCTTAAACCCCAATCATCATCATCAGGTCCAGTAGTTTCCGAGCTCTGAAATACGGTGGCGCACGTGCCCACGTGCTTATTGTGTATGCCTCTTGGAGTTTGGACGTCTGAAGCAGCAAGTAGACATGGCCCAATATACATGCAAAATTTCAGCTCAATAGGTCTATTAGTTTCGAAGATATAAAAAGGGTCCCGCACGTCCAACCGACCAATGTGTATATATCGACTAATGTCAATAGTTCTTGTTCCCGTGGAACCTCCCTGCCTCTAACCTCCTCCGGTCGTTCCCGCGGCGGCTCCCACACGGCTGCTCTGGGCTGCTCCAACTTGCTCTAAACTCCTGCCTGGAGGCGTGACGGGAACAGACCCATAGTGACAGGACCTGTATATGAGCTAGTCAGACCTGAGTGTGTCTGTCTGGGAGGAAGTTCGGTATCTCTGACCTGTTTGCATCCATGTCTCGACAGGACCTGTACGCGT
Source organism: Semibalanus balanoides (assembly GCA_014673585.1). NCBI lineage: Eukaryota > Metazoa > Arthropoda > Thecostraca > Balanomorpha > Balanidae > Semibalanus > Semibalanus balanoides. Next base: position 43,967 of record VOPJ01014930.1, on the reverse strand, counting down.
ACGTGAGTGAGTCGCCAGGTGGACCGGACTTCAGGCAGCCAGAGCAGCTCGTCTGGCGTCAGCTCGGTCTCCAGTACGGAGACTGGGTCAGCGGACCCGACGGCGACGGCATGTTCTCCCACACGCTCACCTACAGACCATCTGAGGTACACCAACGGTCGTCGTAGAGCTATGGACTGTCCGTCAGTGCGGTCAGAGGCGGGTTATGTATGGGAGTAGAGGGTTGGAGGGGCGCCACCGGTGGATGTTCGTTCGTAAAGGTATCGCTACCAGTCGGTTGGCTTCATCATTCAGATCGGTTTCCTTTTCGTTCAAATGAAGCTGGTAGTTATTGCCGGTGTTTCGTTATTACCTATTGTATTGAAAATGTCTAATTTGCTTGCGTAGTAATGTGTATTTCTTTTTTAGAGGGTACTGAACAACGGCTCGGTTTACCTGCACGTTGTCATCGTGAGGGAGGGACGATCACCGGACCCGTCCTCCGGCAAACTGTACTCGCACCAAGAGACCATCTTGGGAACAAAACGGCTCAACAAGTAAGTTCTGAGAGAATGGTGTGGACATAACATTTTGCTCGTTATGAAGGTTATGAATAGTCGTTGGCTCTTGTGACGCCGGGTTTCATATGCATGCGGAGAAGTCTAAGCGAAGCAAGAAAGTTCCCCGGACTGGATTTGAACCAACGAACTATCTGGATGTCTTTTTACCGATTCAGTCCACCGCTTTTGAGCTACCAGATGATTTATCCCGCGTTGTCCGAATCGAACATTTAACTTGCCCGACAATGAGTTTAAAGGAAATTTTCACATTAACATAAGATTTGAGCTTGAGATGGCCAAGTTGTTGGATTCCATTGAACATTAAGTATTGTAGAAGTTTAAAACACCACAGAGGTCCTAATCGAAGTAATTTGAGTTGTGGTTTTGACATCTGCACAAAATACGCCCTAGTGTATTAGGGTAGCGCTTAAGCCGGATGTCATCCCTTTTTCTATCAAAATGAATTGAATGAAGTAGAACTTGGGTTTTACATTTTGGCTATACATTAGCCATACACTAAGTCATACATATTGCAGCGTAATGTTTTTTTCTTTTCAAAAATTCCCTTCATATGACGTATCTCCCTAAGTACTGAAACTTAGTTTTTTCATGAAATTGAGGCCACTGTTTGTGAGAACAAATGTCAGAATCCGTGTTCGGCAGCATTAACTTCGATATTTGCACCACAAGCGGCGTGCATTGGACAGAACTTTCAGAGAAGTGAAACATTCCCTTTTAAGTATAGCGAATTGTGAACCGTCTGAACTTCCAGCCCTTGATTTGTGTGGTTTTATGTCCCACAGACGCCCCCCCCCCCTACTCTACGCCTAATATTATCCAGCTCACTTTTGTGTGTGTGAAGATATTAATTCAATTCTTTCCATGCAACGCTCGAAGGTGTTATGTCAGGGCCCAGGGGTGAGGGGCGCGTCGCCACCGGGCTTCTAGCCCCCCACCCCCACCCCCTCCAAGATCGCTCCCCAGTGTATTTGGGTGGGAGATGACGCCCAACTGTGAATAATTTTTCACTCTCATTCTCTGTTTTAGGAGTGAATTTACCACTCCCAAATGATGAATTGTGATATTGTTTCTGACATACATAAATATTGACTACAAATACATTATTTAAATGAAAACTACTGCTTCTCATATTCAAAACAGTAGTAAAATACAGTACCATTTTATACATTATTTTCCACTCTCACGGTCTTTTGGGGCTAAGATTTTACGATCTGACGCCCAAGCCAAAATGGAATCTTGTGACACTGTCATTCCCCCAGATTAGCAGGATTTTAACATTAAGCCTATGGGAGCAGGTAGCCAACCACCTGGATTTGTGATTCCCCACTCCAAATTGTGTGATGACGCTCCAGCCTGATGTTAAATCATTTTTTTTTGTGGGACGCCCTACCTGCTTTTGATTTTCATGCATTTAATGGAGAAAGAAGAGTGTGAACTGCTCTATTCACTGGTAGGTGTATTCGTATTCTGCAATATAATAGTTAAAATATAGATTTAAAGCAATGCGGATGCAAATCAAGTGTAATTGCAGGAGATACATAGTTCTGTTCATGACTGCTCATCGGAGAAAGGGTGTGTCGGTCCTGACGGCTATGCCGGTCTTTTCAGGTTCAAACGGAAGGTGTACAAGCGCACCCAGAACCTGTTGACGGGAAACTCTGAGATCTCTGAGGAGGACCTCCTGGTAAGTCGGCAAACTCTCGTGCTGAACCCCCCGCTGCTGCTGCTGGTACTGGTGCCTTTGGACACTCCTCGCCAGTTTGAAAGAGTCGCTGCCTTACAGATACAGATACAGACAGTTTATTAGGAACCTCCGTGCAATGGGTGATATGGTTTCCACGTCAGAAACGTTCCTCGCCTTCGCTCCAAGTGCCACCGGACACTCGAACCCTGCTTTGTAATCGTCACAGAATATCAGCAGCTGACTACAATGTCACACACATACACGCTATTCATATGCCTGAACTAGTTCTCGTCTGTATACATGGTAGTGTCGTTCGCTCGGCTCCGGTACTCGATAATACGTCGGTACACGGGGAGCGTCTCAGGCAGTGATGGCCCTCGACCTTCGAACCACGCCACGCGGCTGCTGTCGCGCTGGAAGAAGACGTTGGTGGCCTACGCTTTGAATGCCGCTGAACTCCGTCTCGCTTTTTATCTTCGCTGAAATTCGAACTTTGCCGAACTTTCGAAGAAGTCTGAACTTCAAACTTCACACTTCACAGAGCTTAGATCTCCGCCAAACTTGGAACGCGCGTCGCTGCCGTCGCTGCCGCTCTAGAAGTAGCCGATGAGTGTGCAGAGTCTGCAGAGGGGCCTGTCGGAGAGGAGCGGCCGCCCGGTGGACTGCGGTGGCGTCACTACCGCTGCTGCCTTGCCGCCGGCGGAGGCAGAATATTCCACTAGCGGGTGCACGCTCCAGCTGCCCCAGCAGGGAGCGCAAGTAGCCGAGCGGTGCCGGCCCGCTGCTGCCGCCGTTTTGGAGACAGCGGAAGCGGCAGGAAGGCGATCATCGGCGGTCCGCCATGCTGGGAGACCCACGGCCGCCCGGCGCCGTGTTGAGAGGTCCACGGCCGTCCGGCGCCGTGTTGAGAGGTCCACGGCCGTCCGGCGCCGTGTTGAGAGGTCCACGGCCGCCCGGCGCTGTGTTGAGAGGTCCACGGCCGCCCGGCGCCGTGTTGAGAGGTCCACGGCCGCCCGGCGCCGGTGCTGCTGACTGGCGGCGGCTGAGCGAAGCTGTGAGGCACGCTGCCGGCCGCCAGAGCGCCCCACGGCCGGTGTTCGGTGCCGTGACCTCCGCTGGCGGACACGTGGCCGCTGTTGGGCTGAGTGACGTCAGATGGGGGACGCTTGTCAGCACTGAGGTGGGACGAAGTTGCTCTGTCAACACTGGCGCTGGTGTAAGTTCCGTCGGTTTGGATGTTGGCCGGTTGTTCCACGTCAGCCGTGTAACTGTGTGTAGCTCCTTCATCCTTGCCGACAATAGACGAATGTCCCGCACCTGTATCAACACTGGACCAAGTTGCCTCGTCAGTGCGCTTTCCACTCGACTGTTCGGCGATGGTGCTGCCGACTGGCGGCTGCGACAGGAAGCTGAACATCCCCGCTGCGCCCTGCCCTTGGAGTTGATCCTCCCAGCCGCTGCCGCCCGGTGGAGGCAGGTAGTATCCGGTCGGGCGCGTCACAGGTGTCGACGTGACCGGCGGCGTCCGCCTGGTACCAGTCACCCTCAGCATCACCCGGCCCGGCTCGGTGGTTTGTGGTAATCGGATGAAGGTGGCAGACGGTTGTGGACGATACGTTACCGCGGCGCCCGGCGCCACCGTGCGGGTCACCAGCGCAGAGGGCTGCATCAGGAGAACGACCTTGCTCTTCCCGCTGACCCCGCCCGGCACGTGGATCGTGCGCATGATGCTCGTCGGCGGCGCGGGGGACGCGGTCGCCGTCACTGGCGCCCCTGCCGGCGGCGACGCGCAGCTGTGCTTCGTTACCGTCCGGTAGATGACAGTACTGACGGTCACCGTCGGCGCCGCCTGCTGTACCGGTGATGCCGGTAGCGACACTGGATTGCCGTTGATGGTAATCTGCTGACGACGTCGGCCGGCTAGCGGCTCGTCAGGAGTCGGAGGTGGCGACTCATCCACTGCTGCAGTGACATCTGTAGCAAAGAAAGCGTCCAAGTTCACCGCTGGCTCCTCTACCTCTGGCTCCTCTACCTCTGGCTCCTCTGTCTCCGCGTCTTCTCCGTTGACGGTGAACGCCGTATTCGCCACCGCGGGAGAGAACACCACAGGCTGTCCGTTTATCACAAGCTGCCCGCCGACTTCAACTGACTCGGTCGCCGCGGTATTGATGTCGAGGGCCTCCTCCGCCGCTGCTGGTCCTGACACTGGTGCCGCTGCCTCCACCGCTGCTGGTCCTGACACTGGTGTCACTGCTGACACGGTGTCGCCGTTCACGATCAGCCGCGTGTCGTCCTCCACTCGTGACGTCACGGGCTCGCCGTTGATGACGAGTTGTGCGTCAGCGCCTGTGAGAGCCAGGATCGCTGCTGCGGCCAGGATCCAGCCGCTCCGAGAAGGTGTGGAGCTCAGCCTGCGAGCCATCCTGAGCTTGCTCAGCTCGGCTGTGGTGATGATTACTGATACTCTCAGGGTGGTTCTCCCTGTCGAGGTACTCGTGATGGCTGCCCTCACGAGGTTCCCACTGGTGGTCCTCTCTATCTGCTGTGTTGTTATCCTTTCCACAGCAGCGGTCTTCTAAGCCGGGCTCCTCTGTATCGCTGTCCTCGTCAGGGCAGCGCTCCTTCGCAGAAGATGTCCTCTCCGCGGCAGTCCTCTCCGTCGTGTTTCTCTCCGTCGTGTTCCTCTCCGTCGTGTTCCTCTCCGTCGTGTTCCTCTCTGTCGTGTTCCTCTCTGTCGTGTTCCTCTGTCGCGATCCTCCCTGCCGCAATCTTCACCCCGGCGATTCTCGCCAGAGAAGAGGTCTTCTTCTTGGCGATCTTCTCTGTCACTGTCCTCACGACGTCCTCTTGCTGTCCTCACGACGACGTGTCCTCACGACCTCTGCGGTGATCCCCACCAGAGCTGCACAGGTCCTCCCAGCCTCGATCCTCGCTCAGAACTGACTCCGGAGAATCGCGCGCGCTGGCTGGCGGTCGGAGGCGCACCTGGAGGCTATCCACCCCCGAATGGCCGTGACGCGGCTGGGTGCCCGTCTCCGGGATACAGCAGGCAACCGCCGCACATTGTTCACTCGCCACACAACCGTGACGTGGTGCGCCGCGCCGCGCTGCGACGAGCAGTGACGCGTCTGTGCCCGCCGGCGGCGTGACTAGGCACAAACGTGACATGAATGACGCAGCGCGAACGAGACGATCTCGTGGGAGATGGACGCTTCGAGAGATGGGGTGAGGTCGAGCCGAACGTGTCCGATTGGTGATGGACAGGTGCTTCAGGTGTGAAGAGTTGTGGAGATTTGGACAAGCAGAATGTGGCGGAGGTGTTGTTGGTGATGTTACACAAGGTGTCCTTGCTGGAACAAGGCGGAGGAGTGTGGAGGGGTGACGTGAGGGACGACTAGAGGCCGAGTGGGGGTACGAATAGCTGTGTCACCGTCAGTTCCGGAGGTCAACGGGGCTTGAAATTATAGGACAGCCTTTGTATAATGTATTGTCACAGTTAGTTGGCAGTTTTGTAATGAGAGTGACATCCGTATTATTGTCCATGTTCCGTAGAGTGCGTCACGACATTGCGATCCGGCCTACCTGGACCATGGTTAATTGAGATGTAATGGATGTATGTCTGCAAACACAGTCATCCATAGGACGTACCAGACTGTGAATTTACCGTAGACCTTTGTGCTGCCTTCCTACCACATATTTACGAGGTTTGGTAAATGGTAGGTATTTTATGGGAGTTTCGTTTGTGATTTTGGGGATGAGAGGTAGGTAGTTGGTGCTCGTACATTTACGGTGACATTGCGACTCAGGTAGTGTGACATTGGACTCGGGTAGTGTGACGGGGCAGCTGCTGCTCACGAGTCGCCCCAAACCTAACGTCTCCCGGCACATTGATGGTATTTGTGTTCATCCAACATGACAGGCAAACTACTGCCAACTTCGGCGATTTTTTCTAACGCTCCATCTTCGACCATTCATGATGTGCATCCTTGACCGATATCGAGTCATTGAATACCCGGTTTGCGTCGAGATTTGTTACGCAATGTGTACCCCTGTATAATACATGTAGTCAGGAATGCAGCAGTGACCCTGGCGGGCTCGGGTCGTGCTCAACGCTCACGACTCAGTCGGCGGCGGATTTTGCACCAGGGACAGCGTTATCGCAGTGATGAGTGATGTCTCGGCGCCCATTGGCTGTCGACCTCACATGTGACTCGTCTGAGCTGATCACATAGTCTGCGTCTGTCAGCAAGAGTGGCATAGAGTGAAACGGCAACGAATTGCATCATATAGTTTTCAGACTTGTGTTCTTGTGTTATACGATATCGTTTGTTTTTGCTCCATTGGATATTGTTTACTGGTTTAATTTGTTTTGCCTGATACTTGATGGTAATTTTTGCCACCTGCGGATTTACATATTATCATCACTTGTCCTGCGATATTTACCAAGGAAACATAGCAGAAAGTTTGCGCAAATGACTGGCAATTCGTCCTGTTATTATAGTCGTAGTGGCACGACGGTTCGGGAAAACAATGGTCAACTGCGAACCTTAGCAAAGTCAACCATTATATACAATATAACATGGTATCCGGAAACTTCTCAGGCTGGCCTTGAACCATTTTGGTAGATTGGTATTGGTAGACTCTCTTCTACCGCTATATCAACTAAGTACTAGTAACCAGAGCCAATTCCATCAACCGAACTACCCGATGCTTCTGTAGAGCCGTCTTGACCTTGTTCTACCTTTGCGCCAGTCACCTACCATTAAGATGCTCGTGGTGGCGGTTGCGGAAGTGACGTCATCCGTATCGGTCATCAGCTGGTATTTCGTATTTTTGAAGCCTGTTCGTACCTTGCAGAGGAGGTGGTATTTCGCACCTTCATCATCTTAAGCAGCAGGAGGACACTCGGCAGTTGCTCTACGGAAGTGCTCGGTGTGTGTGTGTGTCTGTTAGCTCAGTGTTAGTGGAGTGGGCTCAGTGAAGTAGGGCGGCATGTATCCGCAGGGCGAAACAAACTCACATCCGACTTAAATCTGCCGTGCCAAACATCGTCGTCGATATTATCGCATACTTGCGCGTGGAAGTTACGTTTGACAATAGTTCCTGAACTCAAGCATTGTTAGTGTTTTCTTCGGAGAACGGATGTGTTTGTGATAACACTTGCTGCCACATGACTGATAGGTGTCGTTTCGTCAGGCATTCTTGAAAGAAAATGAGTCTTAGGCTGTGTTCTGACGGTCACATTCCCGGCGGGGATCCCAGGAATCCCCGGCGGGCATTTTACTCTACTGCAGTCTGCGGTTCGGCAATGTACTCATACATTGGTATTCCTGTCAACTCTTTGCTACGGAATCGGTAGAAAGCACTTTTCTACTGATTCGCCGGAATCCCCGCGTGAATTGACGGGTCAGAACACAGCTTAAGTTTCGATAACCGACGTTGTTTTCCATGCTTTGGTTGACCGGCTCTTGAATGGAGGTTAGACTATTTGTAGGTAGGTACTCCGGCATGATAGCGGAGTTTGGTTTGTAGTGCCTTCTGGCACAGTATCCATCCAGCTGGCAAATACAAATACTACATTACTACATGTGCAGACGGGTGTGCAAAAAAAACATAATTGTTGAAAAGTATTGGTGCTGGGGATAAAGTGGTTCTCCGAGACTTGGCGAATTGAACGGTGTCATTTTTAAGGCACTCAAAAGGCACTCGCGCCCTGGAGGACCTCTGGTAATTGCACGCCTTGGAGGGGGGCTGATTTCGCCCCCTCCTACGATCTCGAAAACCACGCAACGTAGCGACAAGCAGAAAACGGTGTTAGATAGCACAAGACAAGCTCTATCGAAATTACCTCGGTCTTCTTTAGGTGAGGTCAATATTAATTGACCTAAAGTCACCAGAGGTCACCAAAGATCAGATTTTCCATGTTTATAATTTTGCTCCAGATACCCCCAATTATCTCGGAAACTATGATAGCTAGGAGCAAACGATAAACAAAATCGAAAGCTCTTGAAATTTGTAATAGACTTAGATGTCCTCAAATTTGAGTTCAGGTGAATATTTTAGGCTCCAGAGGTCATTAAAGATCAGGAAGGTTATTTTTGGCAAAATAGTGTTTTGTGAATAGCTTTTTAACTAATAAAGATAAAGCAGTTCTTTTGACGCCATCATGTTTGTCTCGTCCAGGCACTTCGAATCATATTAATTTTCACAGGTGAGGTGAACTGGGAAATTTGACCTCAGGTCAAGGTCAAGTGGTGACCCAAGTAGGTCATGTTGCATATTGTGAGACGTGTCTCGACGAGACAAACACATCGGACCGTTGTCACGTCTCTATCTTTATGCTGTCGATAGTTATTGACAAACAAGTGTTGGTGGTCACAAAATTGACCCTGTTCTTAGGTCACCGATATAAGAAATCCGAGATAACAAATTGTAGCTATCAATGACCTTATGGCGTCCTGTAAGTTTGAAACCGATCGCTTAAAAACTCTGCATACCACCAAACACGTTTTGGAGGTGAGGTCATCACGTGACCTGGTCTGGTGACCTGACCTGAGATGACCCGAGGTCAATCATTTTTACATAATGTGGGTGGTTCATTTTTAAACAGGTATGCAAAAAACGGCGGCGCTGCGTGCCGCCGTTTTTCCGCTATCGTCGACAAACCTGAGGGTGGGCGGATTTCGCCCCCCCCCCCTCCATGGTCGTGTTAAAGTATGGGGTGTATTAACCAATTACGGCAATGAGGGATCACTCTCTTCATGGGGCTCTAGTGGACAGTTGCGTCTCTTAGGATTTTTTTTGCTGATGCTTAACCCGAATTTTCCCCTCCCTGAAATCCCAAATTTGCATTTTTTTTGTATTTTGATATAAATGGATTGCTGTCAAAATTCTGGTCCCGATAGATTACTTTTAAATCAAAACATGTAATCTTAAATGTTGACTAATAAGTAAAAATGGAACACAAATGTGTCCAAAGGCTTGAAAATAAGTTTAAACCAAGCCTTCTGACACATTTCTGTTCCATTTTCAGCCAACATTTCAGGCTTGATATTTTGATTTAAATGTAATCGATCGGTACCACAATTTTGTCAGCAATACATTCATTATTTCAAAATATATAATACAAAATATGAAAATTTTGATTGATAAAATTTTGAAGACATGTTTTGATGGCAATATTTGTGTTAAGTATCAGCGAAAAAAATATGCCTCCAATAAACGTAACTGTCCACCGGACTCCGGGACCCATGCAGATGGGGATCCTCATTGCCGCAATGGATTGTAATTGCCCACCCCAAACCATGGGCCTTTTGAGGAACCCCTTGACTAACTCCAATATGGATAAAATGACACCGCTCAACTCGCCAGGTCTCGGAGAACCACATCAGCCCTGAACACCAATCATTTTCAACATTTTTTTGCACACCCAAATGTGCAGTGTGCACTTCTTGCCAATATCACGTACACAGTGTGCTGATGGCGAATATCCTCAGGGAAACAGAATGGGTATTTCGTCATTTTTTTAATTGGCCTAGTAAGTTGCTCGCTGGGCGTCACTGCTTTTGATAAGACGTCTTGCCCGCAAACATGCGTAATAGCGCATACATTTTGAACATTAAGGGAATATCGAATTGGTTCAAAACGTCCTCCGGGCCGGATTTGAACCAGCGACCTATGGATGCCTGCAATACCACTACAGTCCACCGCTCTACCAACTGATGCTATTAGAGGATTGCACTGTACGTGTGGACACTTGATGGTCTGAGGACAGAGAACCCTGCAGCAGCGTGACTACTTTCACCACTGGGGCAACGGCGCACCGATATAACGCTGCGCGACCGCCGCATCCTATCACTGGCACCCACACCTCTGGTAGCTCAGTTGGTAGAGCGGTGGACTGTAGAGGGATTGCAGGCATCCATAGGTCGCTGGTTCAAATCCGGCCCGGAGGACGTTTTGTCTTGTCAGCCTCACTCATCTCGAGCAGCTAAGCCCGTAGCCAGACGGGTCACTGGGTGACCGTGCGGTGGGCAGAGCGCACCCCTGGGATCTCCGTGCACTCCCTGGCATTACTTATTGCAGCCCCAGTAGTAAAGAAGTAAAGGACTTTGGCAGTCGAGTAGAAACTATTGAACACACGCTTGGGAACGTTTCAGTTATTAAATTCACTATCAGGACACTTATCACTTGGACACATATTTCAGATACAATATTTCTACATCCTACGACTTGGGTTAGTAGATAAATCGATGCTAATGGTAATGGTTATTCTCGGCTGACTCCTTGAGACATTCTCTGCCACACGGAGGTTCAACTTGGCATTCGTACTTGCTACATAGGCCGCATGTTCCCAGGTTACTGGCTGAAGGATCAAAGTTGGAAGACATGGTTTAGCCAGGTATCAATAGGAGTGCTGGTGAATTTTGGTGAATCTGGGATTTTGGTATGACTTAATTCACCACAAAAGAAGCTGGCTCATCCCCTGCAATGAACATGCATTCATAATGTATTTTCTTCACAAACTTGTTGGCACAGGTGTACACATCCTTCCACTCCTCTGTTGTCCTTAGTTGTGGAGCCAGCTTCAGCATCTCGATTTTCACATCAACATTCTCCAGTTCTATGAGCAGCCTTGGTTTGTCTTGGGCTGGCTTTACTACCCAGAAGGCCTTTGTCACATCACCGTTGAGCTGCAGCCCCTCTCTTATTACCTCGTTGAACTTGACGTTATCCTGCTCTACCCTCTGCGTACGTTTCACCTGGTGACTCAAAGATGTTTTGCATCATAGCATTGAGCTTCCGTTTCTCCTTATTCATTATCCAAGAAGTTATTGAAAACTCCTGCAATGGTTGTTGCTGTGTTCGGGCTGCCTTTTCCTTTCTCTGGGACTGGAATGACCTCAATCTTCTTTACAGCCCTCTGCATCACTTCAGTGCCCCCTTGACTGTCTCGGCATGAGATATTGTTCTGTATTTTCTTCAATGTGTGCTCCAGCGTCCAACATTTTTATTGGTTATCAGTCGGGTTGGCATGGGCCTGCATCACATTTTCTACCTTCTCTATTCTCGCTTTCATTGTCTCCTTCAGTCTGGAGATGTTCTCCTCTCCCAGTCTTTATTTATCTGATTGCTGGATTCCTGCGTCTTCTCCATATTTCCCTCACTAGGTCCACCACCTTGTCAGTCTTCACTTCTAAGCTAGAGGACTGGCATCCTGCATCTGCCCTGGTCTTCTGGCCAAGACCAGGCTTGCACCCAGATTAGTGTCAAGAGAAACCCTGGTGCTTCGCAAGTGCATTATATGCATAATTCAGTCGTGGAGATTGCCTAGCGTTTCGAGTGGAACCAGTGTGCAAACGTGCTGCATTGCACACCCATTTCACCACCCTTGACCCCCGAACTACACACTGGGCTATTTAGGTCTCCTTGGCAATATGCAGTGTCACTGGCTGTATCACTTGAAGATCTGGAGCAGTTCACAAATGGCCGGTACACATAATCAAGCCTGCTTACCACTTTTCCACTCTGGGTCCCATCACTGCCAGCAGCCCTTCCATCTACATCCTGTGTCCCCTCACCTCCCCCTAGATCGTCCACAGGTGGAGTTTTGTCCTCCAGCTTCCTTGAGTGTGATTGTGAGGGCTGATTGTGTGGCGTTGACGAACGTAATGTGGGTTCCTGTGCTGCAGTTGGGTCCTAGCCCCTACTTTGTCACTGTCTCTTGTCCTTGAATCTCTCAGGAGGGTGTGTGATCGGCATGGTTGTGCCACCGTGCAGAAAATCCATCCCACTTTAAGTCTAAAAACTGGGAAAACCCCAGGAGCTCGATAATGCGTCCGCCACCTACAAACATCGCGTCCATCCTTCCATAATGCGTCCAATCACTGTTTTTGTTGATACATATTTTATAAATGTTTCTTTCGTCTGTAGAGTCCATTGTAGAATGGACTTCAGACGTACACATTTCACAGGTCGATGGTTCGAATCTGGCATGTGAATGTTGTAATTATCTTGACATAGTAATTGAGATGTCACACACAGCTGCACTGATATGCCTTCCTGTTGAACGGCTGTTTTCTCCCATCCCAGCTGGACTGGCATGTGGTTGGCATCTGCTGTCCTTATAAAACGGAGGGCTATAATCTTACATCCAACCGAACACTTGGTAAAAGTAAAAACAAAATCGTCTTTGCATACTATAGTTTCTCAAGGAAGTAATGTTTCATAACGGTACTTATGCAGTATGCACCCATTGGGAGTAAGATGCCAAGTATTAGGCCAATGCCAGTTTTTCGATAATTAATCTTGCACTTTAATAACTTTGACAGCCACCTATTAGTATTCCTCATTAGCGTATGCCAAATACACGGAAGCTAGTTACAAAACCAACGAATTGCAGTAATTCAGCGATCTTACAAATGTTAGTAGAATATCCCAGTACACGCTAATGCCCAAAAATACTTACTTCTGTAATATCACTGAATTTCTGGTGCTGAATTTATAAAACCACACACAAAACGTCCTCCGGGCCGGATTTGTGGCCGGATTTGTGGCCGGAACCAGCGACCTATGGATGCCTGCAATCCCTCTACAGTCCACCGCTCTACCAACTGAGCTACCAGAGGTGTGGGTGGTGCCAGTGGATAGGGTGCGGCGGTCGCCAGCGTTATATCGGGGTGGGCGTGGCCCCGGTGGTGAAAGTAGTCACGGCTGCTGCAGGGTTCTCTGGGCTCCTCAGACCATACAATGTCCACACGGTACATTGCAAGCCTCTGGTAGCTCAGTTGGTAGAGCGGTGGACTGTAGTGGTATTGCAGGCATCCATAGGTCGCTGGTTCAAATCCGGGCCCGGAGGACGTTTTGACCTGCACAAACTCTGTCCTATATTGGTGTGAGTCTCACCGCCGCCCGTCTCAAAGTGGAGCCAGTTTAACTTCACTTGACAGCTGCTTTCGATATGCTGGCATTTATCCTATCCCAGGATCGCATATGATCGTGCAACTGGTTGTCAAAGGTAACTCAAGACCGTGTCATGGGCCTTAACCTTGTTTGCTGTGTTATCGCTCTCGGTGGCTGACGTCAACCTGCGTAACCCATTCATTGTTGTAATCTGGACATCACAGAGACCACATTGACGCACAACAGCATATCCTGGCATCACAGGGACTGTATTGACGCACAACAGCATATCTGGCATACAGGGACTGTATCGACACACAACAGCATATCTGGCATCACAGAGACCACATTGACGCAAACAAGCATATCTGACATCACAGGGACTGTATTGACGCACAACAGCATATCCTGGCATCACAGGGACTGTATCGACGCACAACAGCATATCCTGGCATCACAGGGACTGTATCGACGCACAACAGCATATCCTGGCATCACAGGGACTGCATTGACGCACAACAGCATATCCTGACATCACAGGGACTGCATTGACGCACAACAGCATATCTGGCATCGTAGAGACTGCATTGACGCACAACAGCATATCCTGACATCACAGGGACTGTATTGACGCACAACAGCATATCCTGGCATCACAGGGACTGCATTGACGCACATCAGCATATCCTGGCATCACAGGGACTGTATTGACGCACAACAGCATATCCTGGCATCACAGGGACTGCACTTGAACACTCAACAGATATCCTGCCATCAAAGGGACTGTATTGAGCACAACAGCATATCTGGCATCACAGGACTGCATTGACGCACATCAGCATACTGGCATCACAGGGACTGCATTGACGCAAACAGCATATCCTGGCATCACAGGGACTGCATTGAGCACAACAGCATATCTGGCAATCACAGGAACTGCTTGACACACAAGATATCCTGGCATAAGGGACTCGTTAATCGGCCGCCAACAGCATAATCCTGGCATCACAGAGACTGCTTGACACACAACAGCATATCCTGGCAGTCACAGGACTGTATTGACGCACAACAGATTCCTGGATCACAGGGACTGCATTGACGCACAACAGCATGATCCTGGCACTCACGGAAACTGTATCGGCGCAACAGCAATATCTGGCATCACAGAGACACATTGCGCATAAGCAGCATATCCTGGCATACAGGACTGTTCGACGCACAACAGCATATCTGGGCATCACAGGGACTGCAATTGACGCACAACAAGCATATCCTGGATCAAGGGCTGTAATCGACCGCACAACAGCATATCTGGCAATCACAGGGATGCATTGACGACAACAGCATATCCTGGCATCACCGGGACGCATTGACTGCGACACAGCATATCGCTGGATCACAGGACTGTATTGACACACACAGCATATCCTGGCATCACAGGGACTGTATTGACGCACAACAGCATATCCTGGCATCACAGAGACTGCATTGACACACAACAGCATATCCTGGCATCACAGGGACTGCACTGACGCACAACAGTATATCATCTCTTTGTAGTAGTCTTCGTCTAGCTCTCAGTGAATTAGGGATTGCTTCACTGGAGTTGTTTGGGAATCTAACTGGCAGGTGCAATATCCGGAAGTGTTGAAATCAGTATTGCCTATATGTCTTACGAATAGTCAGACGTCAGTGTTCACAATATAATTATTCACGGTAGTAAAAGCCTATCGGATGGGCGAACAATAACCGAGTATTCGTCGCCCCCCCCCCCCCTCCAGCAAATAATGATATTTGCAAATAGGAAATAGGAAACGGATAAGGACAAAGCATACATGAAGCTAATCCAATTTGTAGTGCGACGCTTTTAGTTCAAATAAGCGTTTAAAAAGAAAGAAAAACGTTACGACTCTAACTTTTCGGTTTTGTTCAGGGTAGCTCGTTTCACATTAGATGTGCAATTTTTCTGCTTATTTACCCACCAGATGTGGGTAGTTACTACCCACGTGGGTAGTAGCGGGTAGCACAAGCGATCATTTGGATGAGTTGGGTAGTTGGCTGGAAGCAGAATTTTAATAAATTGAAAAAAGATGTTGATGGGAATGGGATGCTTGAATGCATATAGGCACCTTCAGTATAGTGAGCAAGAGCATCGTGATCACAGTTAAAACAGTATTAGCATTAAACAATGAGTTATTAAATGGCAGACAAGAATGATGAGCAAATTTGTATTTGTGGGCACTTGCGGGTAGCTAGCAGGCCTATATGCTCATGTGGGTAGTAATGGGTAGTTAAGGGATTTGCGGGTCGGGTCGGGAAGCCACAACCAGACATGTGCAATGTACATGGATCTGAAAGACGGATCTATGGTCCCAGAGGATCTCTCGTCAAAACGCAATTTTGGATCTATGAACCCACTGGATCCCACGATAAAATACAACAGTGGATCTTGGGTCCCAGAGTCCGCCCGTGTAGCTCAGTCGGGAGAGCGCTGGACTACAGATCTGACCCACCCTGGCAAGATGGGTTCGAGCCGCTTGGGCGCTCGCTGTTTGCTCCTGGCGGGGATGACCTGCGGCTGGTGGCAGCGGCGGCGCCAAAGGTCAGATGAAGCCAGCGAGTCGGGTGGAGCGTCCTCAGTCGTTCGGGGACGTTAAACTTTCGTCTATAAATTCTGCCGGTGACAGGAATTGCGTGATCGGATGGTGGGGTCAGGGCCTGCGCAACAAGCTTAGCTTAGCGTGGGTCCTGATCTCGGGAATCCATCCCATCAAAAACATTCGGACTAAATTTATTTAAAGAAAAATCGATTTAATTTGGCAACGGATCTTGGATCCCGTAATAAACAATACAAATGGATCTGATCCCATCGGATGTCGTAACCGACAGGATCTGACTTTAAAATTATGCCATAATTATAGCATTTCTTGACAAAATAGAATTAAATGATACGCACATGCTAGTTCCACTTACAACTAATTTAAATATACTGACAATTACTTAAGATAAGGGCCCCGAAAGCACATAGCTCTATAATGGCGGGACCGGGGTCTCAGTGGATCCAAGTGCAAAATTATACCTGTGATCTCGAATCCCGGCGGATCTGTCGAGTTCGACCAACGTTGAAGACGGATCTATGATCCCAGCGAATCCATCGACAAATTGTGAATGTGGATCTATGATTCCAGTGGATCTGGGATCCAGATCCAGAGATCAGATCCCGAGATCCGTTTTTTGGATCCGAGCACATGTCTGGCCGCAACCCTGAAAAGTGGCACCTGTATTTCACATGTTGATCACTTTGTTAATACCCTCTGTGGGCCGTTTATTACATAATTCGCCCCGCCCCAGATGGCTTTATGTGTTAGAACGAACATGTTAAAACGAACTAACCTGAGCAAAGTCGAAACGTTATGAGTCTTAAAATTGTTATTAAATGCATTTTTAATCTGAAAACGCCACTCTGTAAATTGGATCAACTTCGTGTTTGTTTTGTGCTTCGGACATTCACGAAGCTTAATTGAGTTACTAAACCTACACCTTGTCCGTTCAAGCACACTTTCATAACATTGCCTTTGTATTAATCGACTACGCACCACGAGCATAAACACGGCATGCGGTAAGCAGAAGTTAATTCGATTGCGATGCCATATTACCGACCTCAGCGACTCTGCCCTGCTCGACTTTGGTGTCTGGCCGTGCTCGCCGATTCGTGCACGGTTACGAGCGCAGCCGCTCGTGACCCGGCATGGTCACACTGCGCACCTGCTCGGGCTTCTCTGCAACTGCTGCTGACTCAGCAAGGCTGCGTTTCCGCACCGTGTGCGTTTCCGCACTGCCACCCGTGGAACGCTGCCGACCTCATGTGAACGCTCAATTACCGCCACGGCTCGCCGGTTACGCGGTTCATCATCATTAGTCTGGCATGTGGCGTGACATCATTAGTGTGACCCATAGGTCTCAGCTGCGCCGGCTCAGCGCACTGAACGGAGAATGGCATCCATTCACTCATCCCTCGGCGTGGTGGAGTATAGCACTGGCTGGGGGTGTTTGACATAGACTTAGACTAACAATCTTATAGACCAACAAAAAACAGTTTTACGATCAACTCGCGTCTCTGGATTCAATGCATGCCTCCGGGCTTACAAAGTGTTCATAGGTTACCTGCTGGTGAACCGCTGGTCGAATGTTTACCGCCCGGTGTGCCACAAACTTCGGCACCTTGGACTCCTCCCCAGACCGCGCTGTATCCACCTCAGAAGTAAATCGTCTCCTTGCCGACGATGAAGACCCGATTCGGATCGATAGTGGCACCTGGCGGCGGCCGGGTGAACTGACTGACGGTGACCGGTCTCGTGTAGGAAGGGTCGCTGGTCAGGCTGGGTCGCGGCCGGTAGTACCCTCCATACGGCGGGCGACCTCCAGGGGGTCGCCCGCCGCCGTACGGTGGCCGTCCGCCGCCTGGCGGCCACGGGTAGAAGCTTGACGTGGTGAGCGAGCCGTAAGATGGCACTGGCCGCGTGGGTCGGCCGAACGGCGGCCGGGTCAGCGGAAGGCCGAGCGGGTCCGTGACGGGGTAGTGGTCGGTCAGCGTATTCCGGTCCGGCCCTAGCGTCAGAGATTGACCGTGGTTGGGTCGAGTCAGGCTGATGCCTCCGCCTCCGCCGATGGTTAAAGTGTCGTATCCGCCACCGCCTCCGCCTCCACCGATCGTCAGGCTGTCGTATACACCACCACCACCGCCTCCTCCTCCTCCGAACGTCAGGCTCTGGTGTGTGCCTCCAGCTGTAGTCAGACTGTCGATTCCAGGTCGTGCTCCTGGCAGTGTCAGACTGCCGTGACTACCCCCTCCGTGCGCCGTCAAACTGCCGTGGCTCCCCCCGCCGTGCGTGGTCAGGCTGTCCAGCTCCGGCCATCCTCCGCCGGTCACCGACAGGGTCGGGCCCGGTGGCCGGCTGTTGAGCGAGCAGCGCGCACCATTGCGAGCCATCAGCGACTCGAGTGAGCGCACCGGACACCTGACCCGCTCCACAGTCTTGTAGAGCACCTTGGTGGTGGTGACGGTGACGGCGGCGCAGGGCAGCTGCCGCTGAGACGGCTCCAGCCAGGGCCTGGCGTAGCTCCTGTATGGCTTGCTGCTTGTTGTGGTGTGGCGGAGACAAAGAACCACCCCAGCCACAAAATGCCAGCAGTCCACATTGAGCACGCAAGGCGAAACAGAGGAGGTCAGCCACTCGGTCCTCGTTGTGTACCACAACACATGGTGGTCTGGACTGTTGCTGCACGCCAGCCGGCTATCAGGTTGCGGTCTCGGGCGGGGCGGTGTCTTTCTGCAGACGATGACGTCATTGGCCATTAATGGGGACAGACAAAACTAAGCCGCTGCTGCGAGACGAGAGACGGAGGGGCGGGCACGGCGCGTCCTTACGCGCGACACGCAGGCCCAGATCATCGCCAAGGACGGCGTCTCAGCTCCGACAAGCATTGCCCTCTCGCATTCGGCGGCCTTCCGTCTCGCTCGACAGCAGCCACGGCACGGCGGCGTCTTTCGCTTTCGACAAGCATATGCCCGGCGCTGCGGGTCGTCTCGCTCGACAGGCAGCCCGGCACGGCCGCGTCTCGCTCGACAGAGCCGGCACTCGGACGGCCAAAGTCTCGCCTCGACAGCAGCCCGGCACGGCGCGTCTCGCTCGACCAGCCAGCCCGGCGCGCGGCTCGGAACGACTGCACTACCGCCGCGCCTCCGGCAGTGTGTGTGACCTGCAGACCACAGCTGAGCAGTGATGGGTGCTGTGATATTCCGATAGAAGGTGTAGGAAGTAGGACGTGATCTGAGAGAGCGAGGGTTCTACCTGCCCTGTCCTGTTCAGTCTGAATGTGCAACCGAAGGTTGGCGAGGCACGGCAGGCGTTCAGGAGGTGGCTGGTCAATGTCGGAAGGTGGCCGAATATCTGTGCCCCTTCTGTCAGTCAGTCAGCTAAGACTGTAATCTGTTGAGCTGAGTATGCAGCCTTAACCCGCTTTCGGAAAAGGTACTGAACCTGCGTGTGTAAATCTACTCCCGAGCGCCGTATTTTAACACTCACACTGGAGGGGGAATCATCCCTATTGTCTCATTAGACTTTCCAACAAATCGTTTAAGCTCTTTTTGGGGTATACGCATGCAATCACTTTGTTCCATAACAATGTTAAGCCAAGGAGCGCATATCAAACAAAATTGTGAATATTTGACCTCATTTGCCCTTGGAAGATATTGACCTAGGATGATTCAATTTTTAGAAAACGGAGTTCTCTACAGAACCTCCCTATCCTACTAATTTTGCTATTGCAGCTCTTATGGGGCCGAGAGGTGGGGGTGAAATCCTCCAGTGCGTGCAGTTCTCAGAGGCCCTCCAGGGCGCGTGCTAACCCGCGCCCCGCTGGGGAGGGGGAGGGGCAGAATTTGCCCCCTCACGGATTTTTTTCTTCAATAACTTGAAAACTATGATATATGTCGATATGCGACTCGCAGTACCCTATGCTGCATCGATTCTACGTCTGCTCGCAAAATTTGAATGAAATCGGTTAGGATCTTTGGGAGATAATGACGTTTTAGTGACGTCTTGCCATTCCATTTTTCGTGAGAAAACTATAAAATGATTGAAAAATCGTAGAAAATCGAGTTTGGAAGCAAATCGTAAATGAAAACGTCAAGGGAGGAAATTACATTTTCTTCATAATGACTATCTCAAATTTGCCAATTTTGTCTTTGACCGCAAAATTAAAATATATTGTTTTTCGAAAAAAATCAACATAAAATTTGCAATGATATTTAACGGAATATTTATTTGATAATTAAGTATGGAGGATACCCAAACTAAATTGCTTAGCAATATTTTTATTTTTTTATTGACTTGTGGCTCCCTTAGCATGAGTATTGAGTAACTCATGACATCATTTTTTAAGTTGCATTTTTTGCTTTTAATGACCAGATATAGACAGATACATGCCAACACTGTATTTCTGATGCAAAACTGGTCTAGAAACATGTCTAATGTCTTTGCTACTTATATTACTCATTTCCACATTTTGATCTCATGTGAACTTTGAGGAGGTTATAGGTGCGACGGGAACAGGTCCAGTGTGTCGCAGTATTACATCGCTCCGGCCAGCCGTGACCGGCCCTGGTCCCAGCCGCGCAACTGATAGACGCTTTGTTTCACGCGTGTTTTTACTGGTTCTCTTGGAGGAGACACTGACCTTTTGTGGGTCACCACAAGCAAAAAGGGGTCGCACCGTTTGGAGGAGCCGGCGTATATCTACCGGTTCCCAGCAGGGGCGGACGTGGAGTGTGTGAGCCTGGACCCGGTCCCAGGCAGGGGGATGCTCCTGGAGGAGCCACGCCCTCAAAAGGTTCCCAGGGCAGGGGCGGAACCGTGGAGGAGCCGGCGCTAGTTCAAATAAGTCCACAGGCAGGGGCGACCAGTGGAGGAAGCCGACCCGAGTCCCAGGCAGGAGCGGGACCGAGGGGACGACCCGGCGCTAATATTTACCGTTTAAAGGAGTCCCAGGCAGGGCGCGACCGTGGGGAGGACCCGGGGCGGCATATATACGAAAGGCGAGATGTTCCCAGGCCAGGGCGGGACGGTGGAGGAACCACGAGCGGTGGGAAAAGGTCCCAGGCAGGGGCGGACCGTGGAGGAAGCCGGCGCAATCGTCCCAGACAAGTGGGACGGACCGTTGTGGAGGAGCTGTCGCGCTGAGGTGCCCAGGCAGGGCGACATCGATAGAGGACCCCGGTGCGCACCCAGGCGGGCGAGACCGTGGAGGACCCGGCGCTGAGGTCCCAGGCAGGGAGCGGACCGTGGAGGACCCGGTTGCGCTACCCAGCAGGGGCGGACCGTGGAGGAGCCTGACCTCTGGGTCCCAGGCAGGGCGGACCGTGTGGAGGAGCCGGCGCTCCTGGGGTCCCAGCAGGGGCGGGACCGTGGAGAGCCTGACCCGGTCCCCAGCGGGGGGCGAACCGTGGAGGAGCATGAACCTCTGGGTCCCAGGCAGGGCGGAACCGTGGAGGAGCCCGGCGCGGGTCCCAGGGCAGGCGTGGCTGGCTTTCCGTTCTGTCTGACTAGGTCGACGGAATGTCGGCCCAATGCTCCGACCCGGGAAAACCAAGTAGCTCAGCAACCCAGACCGGCAGACTAGATCAGCTGATCAGATCCAGCAGCCCAGGACAAACGGACCAGCAGGACGAAGGACCAGACGCGGCGGGTTTGACGCCCTGAAGCCACCATTGTCACCGCTGTGGGCGGCGGAGGCGTCGCGCAACGCAGGCGATTTGCCTGCTGATGGCGTGACTTGGCATCCGGCCGATTATAGAGGACTGTGACGCTGGTTGGACGGGCTGTAAGGTGCTCTCGTGGATGATTATTAGCGGACGCGTTTGTTGAACCTCTGCCGTGGAGGTAAAACTCTGCGAAAAAAGAGAAGAAAAAACAAAGGAAAAGGGAAAGGAAAAGAAGAAAGAAAAAAAACTTACGGAACGCCACCTAGCTATGTTTGCGTGGCGGCTCGGCGGTATCAAAAGCCATAGAATTACTGGACTATGTTTCGTAAGGTACTCTGCCTGCGCTTTCCGTAAATTTAGGATATATGGTGCTCCTTCCGCAAAAAAAAATTAAAAAAATAAAATTTTGGTCTTCCCTGGAATTCACCGAGTCTTGGCTAGACTTAACCTTAACCTGCGCACGGACGGGGGGCGGCATATTCGCCCCCGGAGGTTTTTCGATTAGCGGAAAACGGTTGGCGCGCGAAGCGGCCGCAAATTTTGCATAGCTATTGGGCATTAATTACCCAACACTTTTCTGAAAAAAATTACCCTAACTTTGAAGGTCACGTTGTCAGGTCACCAAAATGACCTGACCTAAAGTCACGTTTTTGAAATTTGACATCTTGCCGAAGCCACAGTGGGAACCAAACAGTTTGAAACTCGCAGTGTATAATAAAGGCCAGTGGTTATCTACAGTTCGTATATCTCGATCATTAATATTCCCAATTATATCGCGGTCATTTACGATATATGATTCGATGCACCTTGATAAGAGAAAACAACAATGATGGGCAAAATCGTTGTCTAAAGCGTTATAAATACAAAGTTATTAGCAAAAAAACTTTTCCCATGAAATTAAGCATTTTGACCTTTGCTGACCTCTGGAGCCTGAAAACTATTGACCCTATCTGCAAATTTGCAGTCATGTTTCAGAAAGAGCGTTTTCAAGGGGCATTTTTGTGCCTTTTTTCGGAACTGGCTCCTAACTATTCTTAATTATTGAGCAGCCCGGATTATGTGAAGCAGTGCTCGATTTACTCGAAATATGGAAAATTTGACCTGCTTTGACCTCTGGTGACCTCAAAATATTGACCTGATCAAAAAATAATCTCAGTACTCTTCGCTAGTACTTGTTCACGACCGACCTAACGCCGTTTCTGCTTCTCGCTACGCCGCGTAGTTTTCGAGAATCTCTCGGAAAACTACGCTACCGCGCGTAGTTTTCGAGACGGAGGGGGGGGGGCGGAATAACCGCCCCCCCCCCGTCCGTTCTAAGTTGGCTCAGACCCCAACGTCCGTTCACGGGAACCAGCATGTTCCGACCCCTGTCCCTACACTAGCAGATGCTGAATATGGCATGGTTTTGCCTTTCTTTGCCGCATATTTATTATTCGTTTTTGTCCCACTCAACCATCGCGCACAAAATATGTCTTCTGACTGGGGTTTTCCATGTTAGTTCAATGTCCGATCTACTTCGCATAGACAATTTATTTGGTGTTATGTAGGTATTCTGATGTGTGTGACGACTGACGAGTGGTGACCATAACACCACTCATTTATCACATACCTACGGGCACAGACTTCTTCAGATGCGTGTCCTCTGCTCAAAGTCGGAACTCACGCATGCTGGTGGGTGGGGAACACCGACTGCCGAAAAGACGGGGCTCTTATTTCTGCGGCCTCGCAGCATACTAACGACCACCTGGCTGGTATTTCCTACCGGTACCATTGTGCCGTCCCACTTAACAAACAACAGCGCTGTCGACTTGGAACAGCATAATTTTCCGGTTCTTGACTACGAGTACTCCGTCCTTTTTGCAGCCGACTTCCCTTTGGCTAGCTATTTATGCTAATAGCGGGTCTGGACGTTAATCAGCTGAACTGCCGCCCTGCGATGACAACTCTGAGGTCCGTCGTTGTTATCCTATGGCATATCTCTGCCGTGATAGGCTGTGGACCTATGACGTCATCACGAGGTGCCCTGATGACGTCAGCACCGGATGATATGACGGACCGGAGATACCACACCAGCGCTCCTGTGTTCAGGTCGTGGACCTGTGACGTCATCACTGGTGATGACGGACCGGAGATACCGCACCAGCGCTTCTTTGTTCCGCGAGGTTATGCAAATTGCTGTCCCGCGATGAATGAACCTCATTTCTGCGGGCGTCTTTAGCCGTCGCGTCGGTTTTCCATGTCACACCATTGCTGGGTCACAGCAAGGCGGCGACTTCATGTCGATGAACATTATGCGCCCATTTGTCATTGTGTGTATAATGTATAATGGTCACATCGTCCCGCCTCCTTCGTTGCTGGCGCCTCCTTCGTTGCTGCTGTAATGTCACGCCGTTGCTGTCATCATTGCTGTCGCTGCTGTAGCGTCAGCAATGAGGACGATGGCGTCAGCAGTAACGGAGCTATCCAGAGCGTCAGCTGGTCGATGCCATGCAGGGAGGAGCTGGTCGCCCGGCCGACTCTTCTGTCCGTCGGTCGTTGACCGGGAACGGCGTCAGCTTGTCGGCTCTGTCATGAGTGGCCAGTAGGCGTCCGGCTGGAACCGCGTCCGATGTCAGGTGTCCGGCTGGAACTGCGTCAGATGTCAGGTGTCCAGCTGGAACTGCGTCAGATGTCAGGTGTCCAGCTGGCTGGGAACTGCCGTCAGATGTCAGGTGTGCGCGGCTGGAACTGCCGTCAGATGTCAGGTGTCCGGCCTGGAAACTGCGTCAGATGTCCAGGGTGTCAGCTGGAACTCAGGCGCTCAGATTGTCAGGGTTGCAGGCTGGAACGTGCGTCAGATTGTCACGGTGTCCAGCTGGAAACTGCGTTCAGATGTCGGGAAGTGGCTCTCGGTGGAACACGGTCCAGATTGTCAGTGTGTTCCTAGCGTCTGGAACTGCGTCAAGAGTTCAGGTGTCCAGCTGGAACTTTGGTCAGATGTCAAGGGTTGTACAGCTTGGAACTGCGGGCGTCAGACTGTGGGTGTCCGGCTGAACCGCGTCAGATGTCAGGTGTCCCAGCTTGGAAACTGCTCAAGATGGTCGGGTGTCCGGTGCTTGAAAGCCGACTTCGACCTGTCAGATTCAGGTGTCACCCTGGGAATCTACCGTCAGTGTCGCGTGTGCTTCCAGCGTGGAACTGCGTCAAGATGGTCAGGTGTCAGTCTGAAGGAATGCGATCAGACTCGTGGGTGTTCCGGCGTGGAACCGCTCGTCAGATGTCAAGGGTGGCCGAGCCTTGGACTGCGTCAATGTCGGTGTCCGTGCTGAGATACCGCGTCAAGATGTCAGGTTGTCCGCTGGATACGTGCCGTTCAATGTCAGGTATCCAGCTCCGGTGAACCATGCGTCTCAGATTCAGGTGCTTCGGAGGCTGGAACCTGCGTCAGGATGGCTCGGGTGATGTCCGGCTGAACCGTTCGCAGATGTCGGGTGAGGATTCCGGCGGAACCGCGTCAGTGTCAGGTGTCCTAGCTTGAATCTGCGTCAGATGTCGTGTCCGCGCCTGGAACCGCGCTCAGACCTGTCCGAGGTGGGCG
Organism: Semibalanus balanoides; assembly: GCA_014673585.1. NCBI lineage: Eukaryota > Metazoa > Arthropoda > Thecostraca > Balanomorpha > Balanidae > Semibalanus > Semibalanus balanoides. Next base: position 18,981 of record VOPJ01014930.1, on the reverse strand, counting down.
AGCGCTGGAACTGCGTCAGATGTCGGGTGTCTCGCTCGTCTACCGCGTCCAGATGTCAGGATTCCGGTGCGAACCGCGTCAGATGTCAGGATGTCCAGCTGGGACTGTCAGATGTCCAGCTGGTCCAGCGTCGGACACCGCGTCAGATGTCGGGTGCCATACTGGGAACTGCGGTCCAATATGTCGGTTCCAGACTGGAACGGCCGTCCGCCTGTGTCCCTCTCGGTCGACATGTGGGTGCCGTAGACTGTCCGCTGGCTCGCTTGTGAATCGGTTGCAGCTCTCTTGCATATTGAGTGACCCAGGTGGGTAAAGTGCTTCTCAGGTCTGGCTGAGCACTGTGTGCCGCTGTGAGCGCTAGTGTCGAGATCGTCTGGATACATATCACCAGATGAAGTGGCCAGGTTTGTGTCGAGTCGGACCCGGTCACTCCGATTTCCAAATGTGGCGGGCGGTTCTGCCCGACTGGACGTTTTTGTCAGGTGGCGGCTCAGGTGGCATGGGGACGATACTTGGCATCAGGACGCATTAACACTGCATTGCCCTCTTAGGCAGGATGTCTGACGTTATTGATATGGCATACGTTGTTTGTTGATTTGTGTCGGGTTGTTGTCTTCTCAGGCTGCTTTAAGCTTAAGGTCTCTGGATGAATTAAATGAAAGTAAACCCATTAGAGTTGCGTTTTGCATGCATAAATCTCCTGGTCTTGTTTTGAGACTGAATAGTACTCGAGTTGCAATGCATTTCACTTCCTATTCAAATTGAGCTTGCTGCTGCATTTCTAGAATGGTAATTCAAATTATAGGAAAAGGTCCAATGTTATGTAATGATGCTCTGTGTTTTCCTGAATCGCACATTCACCCCCCTGTTGTGTGTGTCCCGCAGAAGGCGGACACTATCCAGTCGGAGCGCCTGTCGCACTGGCACCCGAACATGACCATCAGCATCGTACACGACTTCACTACCTGGACCAAGGCGGCAGTAGTGCCACCTATCGACGAGTATCTGCACTTCACGCCTTCCGGCGAGAACTATCGGCCGATGCTCTTCATCAACGACTACTGGAACCTCAACAAGGACTACATGCCGCTCAATGACACGGTGAGATGCCTCCGGGCGCGGAGTCCGGGTCAGAAGTCACCCATTTCTCGACGGGACGTAAACACGGTGGCAGCGTGTCACATGACAATGCCGGCAATTGGTGATAAACGTGAGGTGGTTTGAAAGTTGCAGTGCCCTGGGTTGTCTGTTATATCTGAGATGATACTGGGTGTTTCAACTTTTTTGATTCTGTTAATTGTGCGTTGTAGGAACACGCAACTGCATCTGATTTGTCTTGGAACCCTGACTAAGTTGATCAGCTGCATATTGGCCGAGAGGCATATTTATTGACTAGCCCGTGTTCTCCACAGATGAAGGAGCTGGAGCTGCAGCTTACCTTCCAGCCCATCACCTTCTTCAAGTTCCAGCCTGTACAGCTTCGATGGGCAGTGCCGCAACAAGTGGATGGCCGAAACTGCTCGGAGACGTCGCGAATAGAACCGACGAGGACAAGGGTGAGTGATGCTGCAGAGTCGAGGATCAGGTGAGTGATCTGCCAGAGCACGCGAAGGGGAACGGTCGAGGATCAGAGTGAGTGATCTGCCGAGCCCCGAGGGGGGAACGACGAGGATCAGGGGAGTGTAGTCTGCAGAGGGCACCGGACGGAGACGATATCGAGGAATCATCGTGAGTGATTCTGCCAGAAGGCCACCGTAGGTATGAACACGAGGATCTACGTTGAGTGAGTCTGCCTGAGGCGCACTCGAGGAGGAACGACTGGAGATACAGGGTGGGAGTGATCTGCCAGAGGCCACGCGAGGAGATGACGACCGAGGATTCAGGGTGAGGTGAATGCTGCCCAGAGCCGCAGCGCGGAGAACGACGAGGATCTAGGTTATGATCTGCCAGGGTCCCATCTAGGAAGAACGACCGAGATAGGTGAGTGATCTTGCCAGCAGGCCGACCGAGGGGAACTGACGAGGATGCAGGTATGATCGAGTCGCTGGCCAGAGGCCAACCGCAAGGGAGCATGAGGGACGCAGGATTCAGTGTGAGTGATCTCCAGATGGCCACCGAGGGGATACGGACGAAGGATCATGTGACGTTGACCTAGTGTCAGGAGGCCACCTGAGGAAGACGAAGACGACGAGGACCGAGGTGAATGTGGAGTCTGCCAGAGGCCACCGAGGGAACACGAGGATTCGAGGTGAAGTGATTTGCTCAGCAGGCCACCGAGGGGAACGACGAGGATCAAGGTGAGTGAATCTGCACGTAGGCTACCGAGGAGAATCGACGAAGGATCATAGTTGAGGTTTGATCAGTTCTTGCCCAGAGGCCACCGAGCGGAACGACGAGACAGGTGGAGGATGATCTGGCAGAGGCCACCGGGGGATGACGGAGGATTCTAGGTGTTATGCTGAGTCCTGCCAGTACCTGGTGGTGGCCGAGAGTCCCCAAGCCGAGGAGACCATTGTGAGCCGAAGGGAACTCCACCAAGCGACGTGCCAGCTGTGGTGTGTACGGTTTGCAACTGTATCAGCCGTGTTTGTTTGGCTGTTGCTCTGTGACTGCTGCCTGTACTTTCTTGTTATTCTATTCATTTGTGCTCGCGCTGTGATGTGCTTGCGAGCTGTAGCGTGCCGCCAGCAAGTACTTGCGCTTGTAACTGTGGATGTGCCTGTGTAAGTGTAGAGTGTTGTCTGTTCAGCGTTCCATCGTATCACACCCGATGTTTAATCGCGCTCGGTCGATAACACCCTTCGTGAAAGACTCGGGCTAATGGTTAGGCGCTCAGTCCTTGTCAGTGCAGCTATTGGAATACACACTTCAGCATTGTCTCTGGGGCGTTGTTCGTTTTCGTCTGCCGAAAGCTAGCGTAGAAAGTATTCTTAAGAAGCGTTGGTTAAGCGCACCCGTTTAGCTCAATGTCAACATTGTCCATCGGTGCTGTCTGTCGGTGCTACACGCAGTGAAATCTAATGAAACTATGTATGCCCCCGCCCCTGATACCGGGGGCGAGGGCTATAGTAATTACATTAGATTCCACTGCGTGCAGCACCGACAGAGACAGAGGTGGTGTCGATGAAGTGGACCGAACATTTGCACTGCACTGTAAACTGTGCTTCCCTCTGCTGATCTGCACTATGTCACGATGTCCCCTGAGAGCTCTGTTGTTTGCCGCGTCGCTAATCGCCGTGTTGTGTACCCTGTATGTATCGGCAGGACTCTATGAAGGAGGCGATCCTGGAGACGAACCCGTACCTGATGGCGCTCACGGCGGCTGTCTCTCTGCTGCACAGTGTCTTCGAGTTCCTAGCCTTTAAAAACGGTCCGTATCTCGCTCACACGAACCGTGACTCACCTCACACCGAGCAGAGGGATGTGTCATGTCCTTCGGCGGGATATCCCTATCCTCCGGCACAGCGGTAGTAACATGTCCTTCGGCACAGTGAGACCATATCCGCGGAAATGGTCAGTCTGGTGTCCACTATGGGCCGATCTCGTGGTTTTCATGTTTATGTATTGATGTTGTATGTTAAGTGGAGGAAATTTTATAGCGCCTTTTCTCATCTGGAATATGTATTAACGTGATTTAAATGCTAGTAAAATGTGCACATGAAGATTGAACCCATTGAAAAGCATAAACATGCCAACTTCTTCTTGATGCATTTATCAAGTTTCATTGCTGTTTCTGTATATGATCTCAACGTCATTCCTACTACACTCCTATTCCTGCCACTGACGTGCGTGTGTGTGAATCTGTCCGCAGACATTCAGTTCTGGAACAACCGCGAGTCGCTGGAGGGCCTGTCGGTGCGTTCCGTGTTCTTCGGCGTGTTCCAGTCTGCGATCATCATGCTGTACGTGCTCGACAACGACACCAACACCCTCATCAAGATCAGCTGCGTCATCGGAATGTGCATCGAGTGCTGGAAAATCACCAAGGTCCGTATCCCAGACACTCGGGGCACTGCTTTTTTGTTTTTTAGTATTGCGTATGGAAGAGGTATATAATTTGTTTTCAATGTTTGTCCGTTCAGTAGTTCTGCAGTTTTCTGAGAACATGGTGGAGCTTAACTGTATGATCGTCATAGCAAATCATGTGAAATATTAAGCTCGCACCAATTGCTCTTTATTTTATTTTTTACAAGTGTAAGTGAACTGTCTGTGGGCGATGTGAAACGATACGCCTACTACAGGACGATGTGTTCTTCATCTGTCGGTCAATCATCTCACCGAATCTTTCGCCGCCTGCCGCCAGGTATCGGATGTGAAGATAGATTGGCAGAACCGGCTGCTGGGCATCCTGCCCCGCATCTCGTTCGCGGACAAGGGCTCTTACGTTGAGTCCAGCACGAGACAGTTTGACAAGATGGCCTTCAAGTGAGTGTCGCCACATCGACCGACGTGGGGCGGTGTGCGGAGCTTCGGTAGGCAGTGTCCCATAATTTGTCAATTTGGGCAGGAAATGACAACCGAATGTGAATATTGTTCACTCTCGCTCCTCTAAGAATAGGAGTGAATTTCCCTCTCACAAATTCTTACTTGTGATTGATTCTGACATAGATATTGACTAAAAATACTGATTTAAACGAAATACTGTTTTTCATACTCAAAACATAAATCAATATTGTAACATTTTCCACATAATTGTCCAGTCTCATGGTCTTTTTGGCTCTAATTTTTCACTCTGACCCCAAGCAAAAATGCATTTTGGGACACTGCTAAGGAATTTTGTTAGTTCAAGTTGTGAACCGGAAGACTTGAATGAAGCTTGACGTTGCTACGTTTGGGATGAATTTTATTTTGTTTGGTAGCAAGTTAATTCTGCATATTATTTCTGTTCGTCTTATACTCTGTCGAGCCTTAATCGGAGTCGCTGTCTCTTTGCTTTTCATCTACTGGTAACGTCCGACACACCTGTGCGTGCGACTACGCCTGTCTGGTGACGCCGTAGGGCCGCTATCTGTGCTTCCGCTGGTCCGTGCTGGCCGTGCTCGTGCCGTGCCCGTGCATGTTCTGTGCTGTGCTGTGCCGTGCCTGTATCTCGTGCTCGGCTCGTGTCTTGCTGTGCTGGTGCTGTTGCTGCGTGCGGTGCGAGTGCGTCGCCGTTGCCGTGCCGTGCCGGTGCTGTGGCCGCGTGCTGTGCCGTGCTGTCTGTGCCGTGCTGTGCCGTGCTGTGCTTCGTGCGTGCCCGTTGCTGTTCCGTGCACTGTGGCCGTTGCCAGGTGCGTTGCCGTGCCCTGTGCTGTGCCCCGGTCCGTGGCTGTGCTGTGCCGTGCGTGCCGTGCTGTGGCCGTTGCTGTGGCTGCCTAGCGTGCTGTTGTGTGCCGTGCCGTGCCCGTGCTGTGCCGTGCTGTGCCGTCGTCTGTTGCCGTGCTGTGCCGTGGCGGTGTCCCGTGCCGTACTGGATTATGGTGTCGGTCTTCGTGTAATTTCCGCTGAATGTTGTCTTGTGGCCGGTGCAGTCTGTAGCCTGCCCGTACGTGCTATGGCCGATGACATCAACGGTACGTCGCTGTCCTGCCCTCGACGTGCTAGTGGCGTGGCTATCACGAGTAAACGTTGCCCCCCCCCCCGTGTGTGTACAGGTACCTATCGTGGGCGCTGTTCCCGCTGCTGGGCGGGTACGCCGTCTACAGTGTGGTGTACATGGAGCACAAGGGCTGGTACTCGTGGGTGCTCGGAATGCTGTACGGATTCCTGCTGACATTCGGTGAGTCTGACGACCGGCGCTGCTCCGCTGAGCCGGCCGGCCCGCGTGTTTACTGGAGCGTGTTGTGAATGGTGCACGGGAGAATAGAAGGTGTTGATTGTTGAAGTAAGTAACTGGGTAAATGTCCTCAATTATGTGTGGCACTTTCAACTGTGACCATGTTTATTGATAATTCACTAAAAAATGCATTTGGTTGAGATCCTCTCCAGCCACTCTCTTGCTCCATGCAGCATGCTTACACTGCTCATCTTTATGAGTATTGTATAACATCCATGATCGATCATTATGATAGGTGTCGGCGAAGATATGCTGTGAATGACGGTTATTTGCTGTGGGCAGGTTTTATCATGATGACACCCCAGTTGTTTATCAACTACAAGATGAAGTCTGTGGCTCACCTGCCCTGGCGCATGATGACCTACAAGGCGCTCAACACCTTCATCGACGACATGTTCGCGTTCATCATCAAAATGCCCATGATGTACCGCATCGGATGTCTGAGAGACGGTGAGCGATGTCATGTTGAAGGATGAGCTACCTGTTCTAAAGAACTTGGTTGGGGACGTAGTATTCTGCTGTCTACAACATTGGACCATCGAGACCATGACAGACCACTTTACGGTTCAGTCAAGTATATGTTAACCGCTACCCCGTTTTTCTAAAAAGTCGAATAGCATTTGTCGATGGTTAGTGATTACTGCTTTGTCCCTCACTCGCCGGCGGTCAAAGCACCCGCTAAAACACTGCCGTAACACATGTGTCGTTCTGTGCCGGCAGACGTGGTATTCTTCATATTCCTCTACCAGCGCTACATCTACCGCGTCGACCCGAGCAGGATGAACGAGTTCGGCTACTCCCAGGAGATGCTGGAGCGCAAGAAGAACGAGAAGGCGGCGGTGGCGTCTGGGGCGGCCCCACCCTCCGCCGTCGAGGGCGCTGCCATCGCCGCCGCCGCCCCCGCACCGGACAAGCCCGCGGCTGAGAAAAAGACTGACTGAGGAGGCTTGTGTCCCGTCTAGTCGCTGTGCGTCTGTGTTTGTGTGATTCGGTCGGACGGCTCGGGCGCCGTGTCGCCCCGCCTCCGCGAGCTTGGCGAGATTACTGTTTTACCATGTATCGTGTGTTAGTCTCCCGCCTCCCTGTACCCTGCGTGTTCCGGACTCCTCCGATAGAGGGCAGGACGTCCGAGTCGTGAGACACTGACCAGTGTACTGTGTCCCCCGTGTTGACGTCAGATGTGCGTCAGACATAATATAAGCCCACGAGGCGCGCTTCTCTCGTGTTTTGTGAGTCACGGGTCCGGGTGGGTATCTGAACTGAGCCTGATCCGTAGCGCCACAATCGTCCTTCATTCCAGTTCCAACCGGATGAACTGCACAGAGGTTCCTGGGATGAAGTCCCAGCTGCACGGCGGTTTCTAGGATGAAGTCCAGAGACCGCACACAGGTTCCAAACGTTCTACTGCAACATCACACAAACGCGCCGTCACGCTGTATATTCATTTATTACCAAGCCGAACACGGCTGGCGGTCGGTCCGACAGTCACGGAACCTCAGCCTCACCTCACAACAGACGAGGCCCTGAAGCAACGAAGCTGCACTGGGCGCGTCGCGCGGGCGGGCGGCTCGGCTATCACAGGTGGACGGGGACAGCGCGACCGACGCCGCCCGGCCACGCCAGCCCCCTGCGTCCGGCGCTATTACGCGCCATATTATACACATACTCGCACGCGCACACAGTGCGGTTACAGATAACGAGAAACCAGTCGTCGTGAGCCAGGGCGGCCCCGGCACACCAAACGGAACATCACACACCACACGCGGGCCCGCCGGGGAGAGAGGCGCCTGTCCGGGAGAGGCGGCGTCACATCACACGAGGGTTGGATCCTGAGCAGAGCGCCACAGGGCGTACCCGTTACACTGCGGTCACCCCGCGCCGTCACCACTCCAGTCTGCCGCGCAGAGACGCGAGGAAGGTTGTGATCTTTAGATCAACAACAGCTGCTCCCCGCACTGGCCAGACACGGAATCGGCCGGTATTACCCCGCCATCTAGCGGCCTTCGGACCGGCGGAACGGTGTGGCCGCGTGCAGAGGCTACGACGAGCCGGCGTCCCAGCTTCAGCCCTCGCGGACCACCTTCACCAAAGAAGTCGCTGGACAGCTAGCTCGGCAAGCTAACCCAACAAGTCGCCGCGGGCTCGCGACGCGCTACCGGCCGCGCGCCCAGTATCCACAACACCCTCCTCGCCCAATTGATTAAAAACCGGCGGCAAATAAGCCGTCCTGGCGCCAGCATTGTCTCTGCACCTCCCGAACACTGCGCCTCCCTAATAACTAACATGGCGGCAGCCGCGCCGCCAAACACAGCCAAGCGATAACCGGGGCAGAGCCGTGGCCAGCGCCACCACTGAAGAAGCAGACACACGCGAAGTGACGAACTATGGCAAGATGAGGCTGGCGAACACACGCCGAGACGATCGAGAAGGGACTGCCGCCGCTGCCGCTGCTGCTAATAGTTGTATATTGTGGTTGGTGAGAGGTTAAGAGAATAAATGCTCTAGAATCAGGACCTGCTTCATGAGACAGAATCCACAAACCTTCGGTCATGAGCATTCTTCCTGTGTAAAGCAATGCACACGCGATATTGTCGAAAGAAATCGTGGTGGACCCTCGGGCCTCAAATCATTCAATGAGATAAGGTGCATCACTTCACATAGCGTGAACGAACAAGCCCGGAGGTTCATGCAATCTACCTCATGAAGCCGACTGAAGCGCAATAGCGCAATGCCCGTGTTAAATGTGGATTGTCCAATGTCCATTCCAATGTGAATTAGATCATGCGGGTCAGATCACCTGTGGTAAAGATTCAGTCAATCCGTCACCCGACGTGGAAAACATTAGTCTAAGCGACACCAGGCTTTGTACAACTCCCAGAACATTCCATTAATTACCACCTCCCGAAGCTTCCTGTTGCCCGTATGCCCTGTGTCGCCATCTGTATTTATTTCGGCTGCAGCTGCTCACCTAGTGAGTTCCCGGTCCCAATTCCTTGCCGTGCTGCCGACCGAGTGACCGTGAAGGGCCGTTCTGGTAGCACCAGGACCATTCCGGTAGCATCAGGAGGACTGTTTTGTTAGCTGGCTGGGACCGTTCTGGTATCGCAGGGCCGTTTTGGAGGCGTCAGTGCAGCGGTGGCTGTGCGGCCGGCGGACCGCAGCTCTCAGCGGTTCATGGTGTTTGTGCGCGGACGCGGCAGGTCAGCGAACGTGCCCGGCTCCGTGTGGTAGCTCTGCGCGAGCTGCCGGATCGAGTCAGCCATCTGATCGATGTCGGGAACATCCTCCTCGTCACTGTCTCCCGGCCTCTGCCCGACTGCCAACCACAGCAAACAACATAAACGCACTCAACACAAGGTCTAGCGGAAACAAAATAGAATGCACAGATGTATTAACCTCCATTGCTACAACCAGTACACAAAAGCAGTCACGAGACGCGATGAACAGCAGTCAGCTTTTAAAGGATGGTGCCTACACATTGTTCTGTGGAGTTGTTGACACACACGTAGAATATTTCTGAATTTACCATGACTTCATTCCCAGAGTCACTAGTTGCTGAGATATTCAAATCGCCAATCACATACTGCGAGTAACTTAATATCATAGTCGCAAGAGTTTTGCTAGAGAGCTTCGCAAACTTTCGTTATTGGAAGCTTGCGTCTAATTACAACGTAGCATGTATTTTATATTATATCTGATAAGCTGCCGAAAGATCTCTATCACTGTAACACAACTATACATTGGGAGTAATTATTTCCTTTATTTTAAGGACATTTGTGGTAAATACTTTCTTATCTGTATTTGTTACTGTTTAGGATTTACTGACTGTGGTATTTTACGCTCATCTGGTCTTTCTACCTAAATGAGTTATGTATTCAACTATATTTTTTTTCAGTATGCAGTGTTGCCATATATGTGTGGACTAGCAGGAATCACTGTTGTGGTATTCCCTCAATCTGTGGTATTTTCACTCAATTGGGTTTATACTCAATTGTTGGATTCACCTCATAGTAGTAATTTTACTCAAAATGTTGCATTTACTCAATCTGGTATTATCATGAATGGGGGGGGGTCACTCTGCCATGGTGGACACCTCCCACTGGAAGGGTCTACTCTGCCACTGGGGGGGGGGGGCACCTGCACTGGGGGCACTCTTGCTACGGGACTTGTCTCGGAAGGGGAATCTGCCCCGAGGAGATCTTGCACGGGGGGGAATCTTACTACCTTGGGGATACTTGCAATTCTGGGGAAGGGAACTCTTCACCTGGCATCTGCCACCGGTGAAGACTCTTGTCCGGGGGGAACTCTGCCACCCGAGGAGGCACTCTTACCACCAGGGGGCCACTTGCACCTGGGGGGAGGATACTGCTATTGGAGAGGCCTCTTGCACTGGGGTTACTCTTGCCACTAGAGGGATTTTGCACTTGGGGAAGGGGCACTCTTGCCAACCTGGGGGGGGGGGCCCTGCCACCAGGGGTCATCTTGTCCCCATCGCATCATTGAAGATCATGATAAAATAAAAGACATATTCGTAAAATGTAATAAATTTACTCAATCAAAGGTTGAGAAAGAGAAACATACAAAAATAAAGTGCACAGCCTGGAGCGCCTGGAGCTCTTGAATCAAAGGAAATTACATTTTTATTTGGATGGCAAACATTCTAAAAGCGCCTACTGGATAAATAATTTATAACTAGGAGACAACTTATATACAAAAATAGGACATGCCTCAAGTTACAGAAGTAACTAGTTTTACTGAATAAGTACTCATTTTTACCACAGCTAGTACGATAAATAGGTAGATTTTAATAATACTAACAATTCCCAAATCAGAGAATCAGGTGAAATACAGACAATGGCAAAATACACTAGAAAGGTTTTTTACCACAGGAAATACACTCCTATACATTGCTCATAAAGGTTGTTTATCGTGCTTAGTGCGCCATTATAAGTACATCTAGCTACTGCTGTTATTTATAGTACGATCGTTATGATTTTGAACAAACAATGCAAAAACAATATAAGAAAAATTAAACTAATTGGCTCCAACATGAATTATGTAGCCAATAATAAAGCAATAGCTTCACGAGTAATAAAATATATTTGACATTTAAAAGATAAGCACACTCCTTACCATGAGAATGGTGTCACGGGACTAGTCAGGCGTCACTCAACCACACTTACCAAACCGCTATTGTCGCTCTGTATCGTATAAGCCACAGTACCTACTGTATAGCGTGCGACTTGACAATCACCAGCGAGCGAGCGGCAGCGGGACTGAACACTCACCATGGCGAGCAGTGCGGATGAACCTCCCCATGGCGACATGCCGGACTGAACTCACCATAGGGAGCAGTGCGACTGTAACTCACCATGGCGAGAGTCGGCTGACACTCACCTGGGACATGGGATGAAACCTCACCATGGGAGCAGTGCGGACTGAAACACTCACCCATGGCGGAGATGCTGATGACAACTCACCTGGGGCAGTGCGCGGCAGGTAGTGACAGCATGGAGTGCGCATGTCTGTCGTGTGTTGGGCGCGACTCGGTATCGACAGCGGACGCGGCTCTTCCACGCCCGAGTCGTCCGTGTCCGGACCCTCGTCATCCTGCCGGCCGGGTCAGCGCAGGTCACGGCAGGTCAGCGCAGGTCACGGCCGGGTCATCGGAGGTCACAACCGGGTCATCGGAGGTCACGACAGTGTCATCGGAGGTCAGCACAGGTCAGCACAGGTCACATTGGGACAAGACAGGGCTGGGCAGGTCACACAGGGACAGGGCACCACGACAGATCACCATAGTCCTGTTGCATACAATAGTCAGGGCGGTCATGTCAGGTCAGGTTAGGACAGATCAAGACCCGTCAAGTCGCACTGGAGCCTGCATGTAGATTAGTCAATACTCATAGTATGAGCATGATGTTAACAGAACACCTCTGTGCCAAGCAAGCATCGCAATATAAATGGAGTAATACGCACCAGCTGCTGCGGGTAGTGTTCGTCCGCCTCCTCTGCCACCTCAACATCCTCTTCTCCGTCCATCAGGAACATCCCCACCCTGTCCTGCACAGGCACCCCAGACGGCCGCCGCTGTGAAGGCACAGAGAAACTCACAGTCAGGTGTCTGTGGCAGCGGCAGTGACGGCCGAATCAGCGCCAGTGACGGCCGAATCAGCGTCAGTGACGGCCGAATCAGCGTCAGTGACGGCCGAATCAGCGTCAGTGACGGCGAATCAGGTCAGTGACGCCAATAAAGCGTCAGTGAGCCGAACAAGTCAGCGGCGCGGAAATCAGCGTCATGGAGACCGAATCAGCTGCAGCGGCGGCCAATCAGCGTAGTGACGGCTGAATCACGTCAGTATGCCGAATGCAGCGCAGTGGGCGAATCAGCGTCATTGACGGCGAATCACGCAGTGATGAGAAGTCTACACTGTCAGTGGAGACCACGTCAGACGGCGATACAAGTCGATAGCATGGCCAACAGCTGAGTAGTTCACTGAATCTACGTCGAAGGCACGTCACATTTTATGTGTGTTGCATAAAACAAGACACGGACAGCATTGGATATGAAACAATGTGACAGACATCGAGCGGAACAAAGCTAAAATGCATACCAAATGCACTGTCAAAATCTCAATATAATAGTTCGAAATTTCACAGCCGTGGGGAAAACTTCGTTCCTTTACGCTTGGAGAAGATTGCGCAGAAGGCAGTTCAGCATTGATAAAAATTACTCAAGCAGGAACCCAAGTCATCAAACCGTAGGCCTGCACATTCCATCCACGACATGACACATCACTGTACGCTGGTCTGTCGCCCTGGCGCCATCCTCCCCTCTGGCTGCGGCCGAGCGCGCCTCACCTCGTTCCGGAGCGGCGCCACGGTGTCCCGCCCCTCGGACTCCACTGACGAGACGGCGTTGGTGCCGCTACTGGCGCCCGTAGAGGTGGCCGGGTTCATCGTCACGCGCAGCTGGTCCTCCACCCTGACCAGCAGACTGAACAGGACAGGGCACAGCAGAGTGGTCAGAGCAGTGTTGGAATTTTGGTAATTTTCTGAGTCTTGAGGGTCACAGATTTTGTCTCTTGAAAATTTACTCTCTATCTTCATAATAATGTTTCAGGTTAGACAACGTCGATCCTTTGGGGGGGGGGTTGATCCAAGTTTTAAACAATGCAGTGTCTGTTTACACAACAAACAATTAAAAATAAGTTCGGACATGAGCATCTACACTCATCAGTGAACAAGTCTCTGCAATGCACGTGTATATTGCTCTTAATAGCTGCTTTTGCAAAACTTAAGATGGCACATTTTTAAAATAAAAGGCCTTAAATGTAGAATTTGGTGGCCCTCTCAATCTTGCCGGTCATTTTGCTCTCCGGACAAGGTCTTGAAATGAAAATTCAGCATGGTCAGAGTGTGGCAAGTAAATGACAAGGTGTATCTAAGCGTAACACGACTGTCACTGGTAAGGTCGCATTACGACTAATGCCGACCAGTGTGTGGTACTAATTGTCTAGTTTTCCTTTTGCACTTTTAGCTCATATCTTCTGTTATAGTGTTCAGATATTTATATGAAATTATGCGTGTGTGTGGAATGTGAGTTTGCATGCAATCGCCCGTCAGTATAAGGACATCGGTTACTGCTGTAATGCGTCATACCATAACACTAAGCTGTGAATAGATTTAAAAACATACTGACTGAAAACACCAATAATGGTAATGTTTTGCAGACTGTACAATTTGGTATAAAGTACAATTTCCAAACGAAATTCCACACATCCTTTACCATCCAAAAATGCACCACTTCAATATGGACACGGAATAACGATAAAATACATCACATCAACCAACGTATGTACTATAGAATCACGTACTGTTTGAATGCTGCGAGTCACTCGTGCCGCGCTTGGTATCCTTCAGATTTCCGCTAGCTTTCGTCTTCGGAATTCTGGATGGCGCCACCGCTTCCTCCCTACATAGCTGCAATACACGTACCGACCAATTCTTGGTCAGGATCTTTGGGTCATTGCTCGCGCTATCGTCCTCCTCACTCCACAGCTAGAATCATATACACAAACAAGTTCTTATCAGTCATGTAGAGGCAGTGGCTCGTCCTACCCTCTGCTTTCCACTCACTGAAACAAGGATAAACAAATCCATCGTATAAAGGAGCCATACAGCTGCTGCTTATCAAACATTTAGCTTCTGACTTGGGCTCTGGCTTGGTATAGATGGTGTGTGGCTTCGAATCGCTGGCTCGGCTGATTTGGTCTGTGGCTTGGCAGTGTTGGTGTGTGGCTTCGGATGGTAACGCTCAGATGGGAGATGATTAGCCCATTCAGGTCAAAAGGCCCGCCTTTTGTGGTGGGTGTGGAGAGGTCGGCAGGGGTTGGAGCTGCGCCTGGGTGTGGGTGTGGAGAGGTCGGCTGGGTTGGAACTGCGCTTTTTTGTATGTGGCACACCCGTGTGACATGTTATCATATGACGGTATCTGAGATATCTGCTGACAAGTGTCAGAAACATGATCTGTCATACAGGTGGTCTGTCTGTCACACGGGGGTCTGAAATACAGCTGCCAGGAAGTGTCACAGACAAATTTGTGACACAGGCAAGGGCGGCGTCACCTTCCAAAAGTAGGGGGGACGGTGGAATTTTGAAGAAGATTCCTTCCATGCAACGTCCATAGGCGTAATGTTAAAATCCGAAAGTATTGGGGAACGCGTCCCCCCTGTTCCCCCTTTGGCGCCGCCCATGCACACAGGGTTTGTCAAATCTGTCAGAGGCAAGTTTCAGAGGTTGGTAGTTGGCACACAACATCTGAGACGGCTGTCAGAAAGTGTTAGATCAAGGTGTGACAGGTCTGTCACACGGCATCTGACAGATATAGCTGCTAGTATGTGTCCGAAGCGAGGTGTGTCAGATCTGCCCCACAGATATCTCCTCTGGCGGGTTCTGCGGGATCTCACACACACCTAGGAAGTGCCAGAGGCCGTGAACTGTGTCTTTTTCAGCCGATTGCGGTGAGAATACTATTTCCGGACTGTTTGTCTGCGGTTTATTTCAGAAGGTCGGGCTGCCGAGTTCAATTCAGAGTGCGGTAATGCGGAGTTGGACCACCATTGTCATCTTCAAACTGATATATATGCTTGTTCTGAACGGTCTCGGCAAGATATTTGATACACGCTAATCAGACCACAGACACTTTTTCTGGTCACTTGCTATCTACGAATGCTGGCTGTCTTTCCTGTCAGGCAGGACAAAATGAATGAGGCTAACCACACAGTTATATAAGCATATGAAATGTTGCGTCACAGCGATGACAACATATCGTTTGTTATGCATAGAAGTAAGATTGACACGTCACGTCACGCAATGTGTATAACTCCAGTTTTTCTATGGGTTTGTATCTATAACCTTTATTTCGTGTGAGGTCGTTATAATTTCGCAACTTTCAGCTTCACATTGATAGGATACGCTGCTAATCAGTAATGGCATGAAATCAAGACACGTTACCGATTGTTGCAAGATAATTTCATTACCATTCCAGTCGTATCATGCCATGGTGGTGTAACGATGAAACGCAAAAATAGGGAAAGTATAATGACTTCGGGTGGACTGTCGTTACCTGAACATGATTCGTCAATCGTGACTAACTGAGCACAATGCAGGCTGCCTGCCTGAGGCGACTCATGTCCTACCGGTCATAGACTTCGGCGTATATAACACAATACAGAATCTGGGAGCATGCATGGCTCGTGGAAGGCGAAAGTTATAAGTTGGCTGCGTTCACTACATATACAACAGCAAGTCGCTAAAATGCGTTCAATATAAGCTAATGTAAAAGTGTTTCTATAGTTCAGTAACAGTTATCGTATTCAAGGTTTATTGCGTATATTTGTACACATTTGAAACATACAAATATTCAGTAGAAATCATGTAAGGTCACATAATTTTTTCACAAATCATATCATTCTTGTAAGATTAATTGCAGTCCACAACGTATGGAAATGGGAAGTGAATAAGTGTAATATGCGCGTAATTATCATAGAGTGCACGCGAGGTAAGGCCCTTCCGGGGTCTAACCGCAACATCACACGAATAGTAATTTCAGCGCCATCTCATCTGTGAAGGACGCTGGTGGTGTGGACTGAACCGAAACTATACGCAGCTTGTGGTTGGGGTGGCCATGACACTGGCGTGCTCGAAGATCAGAGTTCAAAGCATTTTATGTTATAATACACACTCCGTCAAAGCTTCACTTCCGTCGAATGCATATCAGTGCACAAAGTAACTCTTCCTTGAGTTCAAACAGAGTTTGTCTTCTTCTTAGACATGGTCAGCATGAACGACGCAACTAATCACTGAAATCGCTAATTAACCTTCAAGTACTTCATCTTCTTATGCCTTCAACCTTCAACTACTTATACCTTCAGCCTTCAACTACTTATCCTCCTTCAAGCCCATACCAACCCAATACCGACCCCCAAAGCTCTCTACCTGTCGAACTCCCAGTACACTGCAGCCCTGCAGTGAAGCGTTGTGACGTCATATCCCGTCACCGCTCAACTCCCCTCCAAACGCTCGACGCTCACGGTTGCGACAGTCTAATCGGCTCGGTCACGCAGTCATGGGCACGTTGAGGGTGGGTTCGTCACCAAACGACTCTCTGCACCGCTCGCAGGGAGAACCTGCTCACAGTTCAGAAAGTCGGATCGGTCGCGGGCACGCCTGGTCATTGTCAGAGCCTGCTTTCACACCTGGTGAAGAGGAGTGATGGCGTGTGTTAGTTTCATTAATTGTGTGACAGGATGGGTAAATACAGCACAATGGCGCATGCAATAGTCACACAAATGATGCACTTGGAATTGATGGCCGCGGAAATGGCACGATCTAAATGAAGATTAATGGGGTAGGTAGTTTGTTCAACAGAGCTCCCAGGGATGTCATGTCGAGGTAGCAATTTTGAAGTCGGTTCAGTGGTGATACGTCATACGTGTGTCTATAGCCCAGAGTAACTCGTGCTTTATATAAATGTATACAAATGTATCAAAACAACGGTCTGATTAAAGCAGCAATGCGCTTGATAAACACATTAATTGCCAAGAACATTCAATTTCAGCTTTAGACAAAACTTGGCTGTAGCTGAATAAGTAGGTACTTGTGAAACTGAATCAATAGTAATACCTTTCCTCCTGCAAGCTGGCTCACCGAGTTTTCGTGCTCGTCCATTCCGTGCTCGAGCCAAACACATATTGATTTTATCTCAGTCTAAGTCACTTTCCAGATGGTTTACTGTGTTGCCAGGCTGGGCATGACTTTTCACAAAGCTGAGTACAAACGGAGGTGGCAACTGCAATGACATGGACACAAAAACAGAACCATTGTCTTATAGATATTGAGGGAGAGGTGAAGGAGGGTATTACATGAGCGGGCTGGTGCATTCCAGTACCCACTCTTAATTTGCCCCTCGATTACAAGTCATCTTATCATGGTGAGATGAAATTTATCTGCCGCTGCTCGTGCAGTTTTGTTTTGTTCAGCATGACACCTGATAAGCTCAAAAGTCGTACACACATAGACAAAAATGCGTTACCGTTCAACTACTTTTTTGCACACGCAGACCTGCGACTTTCCCACAGCATAGTTAACTAAGAAATGGTGATTCTTGAGAGTCGTATTCCATATCCTGCCTTAAACCTATGTTTGTGCAATATCTAAGACATGTATTACAAATAAATATTGTACGTTTAACATGCATACAAGAAAATGTAACGACTAAAAGAAGTTTAGCATGGTTAGATCCCTCAACCAAATATATGCACCATGTAGGCTCTCCCATTGTCATTAATCAGCTTACATGAGGTGATCAGATTTAGAGATGGCCTTGACGCACCCTCGTCTATTCCTGATCAGGGCCTGACATTACTCATGCCGAGAGACCCCGCCTGGAGACGGTGATAACATCCGTGACGTCACCAAACACGCTATGGCCGAGATGGGGAGAATATCACATCCTTCTAAAGATGGTTTGCAAGCTAGAATGGCTATATTTGTAAGAGGTCATGGTGTCAATCAATGCTGTGGCATATGACAAACGTTTTGTATCGATGGTGTTATTTGCCACGTCTCAAAATAATTATTCTGGGAAAACCTTCGGAACTTTTTTGCTTAAGGACCTTGAGCCCTCAATGTCCTCTATGAAAAAATGAAAAGTCGTATGAATATTACAAGAACCTCCTATCGTGACAAAATCATTTTACAGAAGCATTATAACTAATCCTGTCGTTGACTGAGGAGGCTATCGCTATCAAGGACAATTTTCCATTCTGCCTCTGTTACAGCTTTAGCACGCTGCCGGCACTGCAACTGTCCCCACTGTTCTACTGGCCGCCACGGCATGTCTTTGTTCCACAGGCTTGAAAGATAGTCACACGAACTCCTCCACAGAACAGAAAGGAGCTAATTAAGGTCACATAGCGCTCAAAGAAATCTTCGAATTGTCGTCGCACTAACCACATTTGGAGCTTGACCGATCAGCAAACCAGTTTTAGTAGCTGCGCTGACTGCTGAGATCAGCTCTGAAGAGACTGAGATCAGCGCTGAAGAGATCAGCTCGACCAAACGACAATATGATAACCACTTCTCAGAACAATGAGCCGACAACCTCTGGTTTTCACTTTCACTGTTTTCGTTTGGAACACAACATGGTTTCCGGTCGTAAGCCAGGTGCAGACAAATCCGCCTTCTACACCACATTATCTATCATGGCATGAGCATTGCGGCACAAGAGCACACAAAGCAAATCAGCTTACCGGTCTACATGTAAGCCTTCTCTCCCTAGCCTTGACCAGTAGCTCTATCAGTAGCGGAATCCTCCCCATGCCTCACATCTGCCCATCACTCTGTTCACTCGACATCTCTACCAGCTTCCTCTGGGTGGAGGCACCGGTCTGCCTTGAGAGACCAGCTGGTCACTTACCTCTGTTGCCTTCTCTCCGTCCCCGACCGGTAGCGAGATCCTCCCCATGCCTGATATCTGCCCATCACTCAAAATTATCGACATCTCTACCAGCTTCCTCTGGGCGGAGGCACCGGTCTGCCTTGAAAGACCAGCTGTCCCTCCGGCTGCTGAGGACTCGGCGCGTCAGCCGCGGGGGGGGGGG